>JAQZBX010001374.1:0-84074 GCA_029593785.1 Cabassous unicinctus
ATCTTTAGAGTAATTATGTAAGAGATCTATTGATATGAAGGTGGTCATGCAGTTCACAGAATAGCTCTTCCTTAGAGTTTCTGGGAAAGAAGGTTAAAAGACTATAAGATTTACTTATCAGTCATGAGCTCACAGAAAGTTATTTCTAAAAGCTTGTTTGTAACTATTAAGAAATGAAATGTTGCTTTGACTAGAAGAGGAAGATTTGGAAGGGTTGGAGGAAAATATGCAAAGCCATATATGCCAAAAATCAACCAATCATTCAAAGAAGATTTAATAGCAATTATGCTCAAACTTTTCCAAAAATAAAATAAATAAATGAACAGGAGGGAATGCTATCAAACTCATTCTGTGAAGCCAACACCACTCTAATGCTGCAACCAGATAAAGATAGTATGAAAAATGAAAATAAGAGACACATTTCTCTAATGAATATAGATGCAAAAATTCTCAACAAAACACTTGCTAATCAAATCCAAGAGCACATTAACAGGACTATGTGTCAGTCAAGTGAGTTTTTTTCCAGGTGTGCAAGGGTGGGTCAACACAAGAAAATCAACCAGTGTAACACATCACATGAATAAATTGAAAAGAAAACTCACATGACTGTTTCAATTGATGTAAAAAAAGGCACTAGATAAAATACTGCATCCTTTAAAAATATGTCATCCTTTCTTAATAAAAACATTTTGAAAGATAAGAATAGAAGGAAACTTTCTGAATTTGATAAAGTGCATATATGAGAATCTCACAGTTAATATTGTACTCAATGGTGAAAGACAGAAAGCTTTTCTGCTATGATTGGAAACAAGACAAGGATGCACACTGTCACCACTGTTATTCAATATCATCTTAGAAGTTCTAGCTAGAGCAATTAGGCAAGAAAAAGAAATAAAAGACATCTAAATAGGAATGGAAGAAGTAAAACTTTCACTATTTGTTGATGACATGAACCTATACCTAGAAAACCCTGAAAAATCCACAGCAAAACTACTAGAGCTAATAAACTTGTTCAGCAAAGTGGCAGGATACAAGATTAATATGCAAAAATAGGTAGCATTTATATACGCTTCTAATGAATATCCTGAGGAGGTAGTTAGGAAAAAATTCCATTACAATAGCAACTAAAAGAATCAAATATTCAGGAATAAATTTAACCAAGGGCATAAAGGACCTATGTTCAGAGAACTACAAAACATTGCTAAAATAAACCAAACAAGACCTACATAAATGGAAGGGCATTCTGTGTTCATGGACTGAAAGACTAAGTATCATTTAATGTCAATTCTACCCAAATTGATTTAAAGATTTAACACAATTCCAATAAAATTTCCAACAGCTGTTTTTGCATAAATGGAAAACCCAATTATCAAGTTTATTTGGAAGGGTAGGGGGTTCCAAATATCCAAAAACTATCTTTTAAAAAAGAACAAAGTTACAGGACTCTCACTTACTGACTTCAAAGTATATTACTTAGCTACATGGATAAAAACAGCATGGGTGTTGGCAAAAAGATAGATATATTTATGAAAAGAATCAAATTTAGAGTTCAGAAATAGACCCTCACATCTTTGGTCAAGTGATTTTTGAAAAGGCTGTCAAATCCACCCAGCTGGGTCAGAACTGTCTGTTCAACTAATGGTGATGAGAGAACTGGAAATTCATAGGCTAAAGAAAGAAAGATGATCACTATCTCACACCTTATACAAAAATTAGCTCAAAACAGATCAATATATCTCAATATAAAAGTTAGAATGATAAAACTCCTAGAATAAAACGTAGGGCAACATCTTTAAGATCTTGTGGTAGGTGGTGGGTTTCTTAAACCTTACACACAAAGCATGAGGAACAAAAGAAAAAATAGATAAAAAAGACCTCCTCAAAATTAAACACTGTTGTGCTTTGAATGACTTTATCAAGAAGGTGAAAAGATAACCTATTGAATGGTAAAAATATTTGGAAATCTCATATCTGATAAGGATTTGAGTTCCATGTTATAGAAAGAGATCTTACAACTCAACAATAAAAAACAGGCAACCCAATAAAAAAATTGGAAAAGACCTGAATAGATATTTTTTCAAAGAGGAAATACAAATGGCCATAAAGCACATGAAAACATCTTCAACATCATTAGCTATTAGGGAAATGAAGTTCTAAACTAAAATGAGGCATCATTTCATACTTGATAGAATGACCATTATTAAAAAAATATAGAAACGGCAAGTCTGGAGAGAATGTGGATAAACAAGATCTCTCCTTCTCTGTTGGAGGGAATATAGAATGGTGCAGTTTCTGTGGAATACAGTTTGGCAGTTCATCAGGAAGCTAAATATAGATCTGCCATATGATCATTCAATCCTACTACTAGGAATATATTCAGGAGAACTGAAAGCAGGGACATGAATAGATATTTGCACACCCATGTTCATAGTGGCATTATTCACAGTTGCTAAAAGATGGAAACAGCCCAAGTTTCCATCAATTGATGAATAGATTTAAAAAATGTGATATATGCATACAAAGGAATACTATTCAGCTATAAGAAGGAATGAAGTTGGGATGCATATGGCAACTTGGATTAACATTGAAGACATTATGTTGAGTGAAGTAAACCAGACACAAAATGACAAATATATTATTGTCTCACTATTATGAATTAAATACAATGAGTAAACTCATGGAGTTACACTCTAGTGTATATGTTACTAGGAGATAAAATGAGGGTTGAGAAGGGGGAGAGGATAATCTAGGGACTGTATAACATAGTATATGCAGTGTATTGCGTTAATATTACAAATACAAGAATGCTCTTCTATCAACTAGAACAAATGTCCCTCAGTATTACAGGGTGTTAAGAATATGGTGGTACATGGGAAAAATTAAACAAATGCAACTTATGGACTATAGTTAACAGTAATATTGTAACATTTTACACCAATGGCAAAGAATGTACTATATCAATGCTAAGGGTCAACAATAGTGGGGTATCAATTTTTCCTTTTGGAGTCATTAAAATATCCAAAAATTGACTGAGGATTGTACAAGGCATGGGACTGTTTAACACAGTGAACCCTGGGGTGGATGATGGACTGTGGTTAACATACAAATACGAGAATGTTCTCTCATGAACTATAACAAATATATAATACTAATACTTGGTGTTAACAATAGGGTGGCTTAAGGGAAAAATACATCAAGCACAAACTATAGACTACAGTTAGCAGAAATATTTTGATGATGTTCTTTTATCATTTGTAACAAATGTTCCACAACAAAGCAGGGTATTGGTAGTGGGGTTATGTATTGGAATCATATATGTTATGTGATTCTTTTGTCAGCTCACATCTTCTTTAATAAAAATAATTTAAAGGTTTACCTCATATTTTCTCCCAGTAGAATTGTGAGGTCTATGACAGCATAAATCCAGCCTGACTTCTTAACCACAGTAGCTTCAGCAAATAGAACAATGTTTGACAAATAGTATGCACTTAATAAATCATTGACTAGTATACAGGATGTAGTTAAAAATTATTAATTGTATGAAGTGATAAATGAATCTAAAAATTAGAGCTGGCACTCCCATGTAAGCACAACTTTAGTAACTAAGTAATACTCTTTTTGAAAAGCCTCATGACTAACACTGGTAATGTAAGTATTTATCACTTTGAATATAGACACTGCAAAGGACAGTGAAAAGTAATGGAAAGGCTTATCTCTTCTACCCTTTCATTGCAAATTTGAATTCAGAATTTGTAAGCATGAATCTATCATTTCCAAATTCTTAAACTTACAGAAATAAATTTAAAGAGTTCAGTGTACTGCTCTAATTCGAAATGTGAATGTTGTTATTGGAAATAAATAATAATCTTTAAAAAACATTTTAGTGAAACAAATCTCTGTGATGTCACTGCTTATGATCAAAAATCATAACTTTGAGTAAAAGCACATTCAAAATAATTCTACTAAAAGCTTATTTCTTCATATCTAAAGAGTGGGAACATATCTAGATCGAATGTTCACTGGAATTAAATTAAAAACAAGGTTTAAATTTTTAATTTTGTATCAATAATTAAAAATATGAGAATTTTCTCTCATATAAATATCCTGTTTAATATTAATTGGAAGGTATTAGGTTATAAAAACTATTGATTAGACTGGCTTAATTCCCACAATTTACTCACTAATTTGTTAGAAAAATAAACAAACAATACTCTCCCCTAATAAAAGAAAGGACATATATCATTTTTTCCTAATGAATGGACATCCCATTATGATACATTTTAACAATACCATAATATGATCCATTTATCATGAATGTTATAAGATGTTGCTTATTATGCAACATTGTTAAAATAAATAAATGGTGCTACTTCTTTATTTCTTTAATTTTAATCCTCATTAAGATGTTAAATTAGCTGCTTGGATAAAATTTCAAAATTATACAACTTAGAAGGAGATAATTTTGTTATAGTTGCAAAACTATGCTTTTTAATATATCATCTTAGGTTTTACCTTTTCAATCTGTTATAAGAATCTTTTGTTAAATGGATTTATCTTTTAAACTTCAATTTATCTTGCCTATGAGCTACTTTTCTTGAAACATAGCATGATTTACCTGGACATTTGAGATAAAACTTGATATTTTATCTCCTTAAAAAATTGCTACATAATATTAAATTTTCCTTTATTACTTTGGAAAAAGAACACATTATAAATCAATTTTTAATTGAGTTGGTAAGGGAAAGATACACAGTAAAATGCCTAATAAAATAATTTGATTTCCTCTTATATTCCAACCAAAAAATTAGCTGACCCCTTCTATAAAGTTGTTCAAAAATATTTCATAGTTCACTCAAGTATTATTAAAGTATGATCCTTTTTAAAATGCATAATATTATGTAAGTAAGCACCAGAAGAACCAAATATAGTTATTACTTAAAGGATTTACCTCTGGAAAATTGTGCTATTGTGGGGAAAGGTGAAGTAGAAGATTATTTCTTTCATTATAAATCAGTCTCTGCTATAAGATTTTTAAAAGTCAGGTACCTATTCTATTTTGTCTAAAATGTAAATATCATAAAAATTTTCAAAAATTTGTCATCCAAAATCATTTTGAATTTTATATTATCTGGCTAATGGTAAAACAGGGACAAATGTGTGCAATATATAAACTGAATTATTTTAGATAGGTAGGTATAAATACTAAGACAGTGTTAAAATAGAACAAATTCCAGAGAATTAAATAGGAATGGGAGCAAGGTGATCAAAAAAGAACTGTTGAAAAGGTGGAAATGAGTGTATATATCATGGTATATGTCAATGAAGAATCAGCCTTGTGAAGGTCTGGTGTTAAAATATTCCCTCAGAAGAAGGGGAAAGCACAGCCTTAAAGAATATTAAAAAGACTAATGGTTATGTGAAACGGTTAGATGAGAATGAGAGAAGTAAACCAGTCTGGGTTGCACCTTGTAGACCATGTTAAAGAACTCTTCTTTATGGGAATACTAATGGGATTATAATTCAAATGGGAATTTATTGTTGTTTTAAGCAGAAGAATTATATATCTTAATTCACAGATTAAAAATACAAAACCCTCATCCTTAGTAAAGAATAAAAAGAAGAAAAGTATAAAGGAGGGTGAAGTTGCATTTGGAAATGTGGTTGATAAGGAGTGTGATTATTTCATGGGCCATTATAGATGATAGCAATGTGGAAACTTTCAAAAGAGTAAATGTTTCTTTTTTCAGAGATGCTCTGTAAATAGCATTTAATTATGTCTTTCCTGTAGAATTCTTTGGTAATGATATTGAATATCTAGGTAAAAACTCTTATTCTATATTGTCATTCAATTGTTAAAACCATAAAAAAAAATGGGAAAACTCCTCTACCCCTAACCTTATGCTCTGAAAATGAAATTCACTAGATAAAACAAAAAAGTGTAAGTTCCAAGCTTCTTTCCAGATAATTTTTACAAGATTACTTATAAGCATTATTACACTTTTATTTTTATCTATGATTCCCTAGGAGAGAGACAATATATAGTAAATTATTCTAAAGTGACATAAAATTAACTAGGAGAGGAGAAAAAAGAATTTGACAAACCAGTTGAGATGAGAGGCAAGAAGCAAATAGCAGAGTAAAATTTTGGAAGATAATCCTAGAGTTGAAGATCAGCAATGATAGAAAATAATCACAAAGTTGAAATTAAAGAAATTTGAAAATAGCTTCAAGATAGAGGCTACATTCAGTCTGTCCTGTTTCCTGTTTCCTGATTATTACAGATTTTGTTTGAAAATACAAAAAGAATGAAGGTGCAAATGCAGACAGGGATTTTTTTGCACAAATTAGTTTTTCATGATTAAAGCAAATGCAATTATTATATATAGTATATACAATAAGCTTATATATTATAAATTAGGAACAGTTACATTGATTGATGAAATAATATTTGAAATTTTTGAAATAAATATTTAAACTTTTAATTATCTCATTACTACTTTGAAGATTTTATCTTAATTATATTCCTATCTTAGTCATTCCTGCTAATCCAGCTTCATTAAAAAGAACAACAGTGAAAATGATATATAAGAACATGCTTTAAATTTAAATTATATTTTAAGATCATAAAATAACACATAAATATATGTTGATAACTTCCTTATCTGAATAGTTTTATTATTGAATACACATTGGAACTGGACTTTAATTCTTCACTGAAAAATGTCATTAGTAACTTGCTTGATGACGTCAGCAACAAAAATGATATTTTGATGACTCCATAAGTTTTCACTGTTTGTTCCTTCTCTCTGCTATGTCCTTCTTTGCTATCTCCATCTGTGAAAAAATCTTCAAGGCCCAGTTTAAAAGCCACCATTCCTGTGAAGCATTCAAAATTCTCCAATCTATACCAATCATCTATTTCCATTGGTTTCGTATTAGGTAAATGTATATGAATATATCCTTTTAAAAATATATGCCATTTTACTTCATATTATTACTATATGTTAAAGTGCTTTATTTCAGGCCCCTCCTATCTTACATTTGCACAATGGACTGAACCAGGTTATAGGCCCAAAATAATATCATTGTTAGCTTTAGATTTCTTTACCTCCAAGTAGTTAGGTGTTAATAAGACCTATGGGTCTCCTCTCTCTTTATCTATCTCTCATAAACTTATCATTTGGATTTTAAAATTAAAACAAGGAGAGATGTCAGCAAAATGGCAGAGTAGGCAGCTACAAACACCTACACCTCCAAAGAAACATTGACAGGTAAGCAGAAACTGTGAGAACCAACTTACAACACTGAAAAACAGTTGAAGGTTTAAAGCAACTAAGCAAATTTGGAAAGAAGAAAACAGCAACTTAAAATTTGTAGAAAATCTTTATGGCATTTTTACTTGCCTTCTTTCAATCCCTCTACAGTCCAGTGGCAGTCCTGAAGATCGCAACCTAGTTTTCCATAATGGAAACCTGGTTACTCTTTCCAGAAGTAATGGAGGAGATCTTTTTCCCAAATTATTGTGTTTTTATGGTCTAAACTGTCTAGAGGATACCTGCAGGACTAATACAAGATCTTCTCTGTTTGATTTAACTTGAAACACATTCAGGGTGTAAAAGCATCAGGCATTGTTCAAGATCATTGCAAAGTAAATGAAAAACTCTCATGTTCTAGTATCCTGGGCTTCTCAAGCAAATTCCATGCAATTGCTTGGCTTAAATAATAAGAATTTACTAGCTCACCGTTGTGAGTCAATGAGAAAGTCCAAATCAAGACATTTTCAAGGCAATGATTTCTTCCAGAAGACTGGTATTCTGAGGCTGACTGCAGTTTGATCCTTGGTCCTGGCTCCTCTGTAACGTTGCCAAGCACATGACACATTTTCCGGGACTCTCCCTTCTTTTCCAGGTTCTACTGACCTTCAGTATTGCTTCCTGTGGCTTTCTCTCCCTCTTTCTGAATTTTATTCTGCTTATAAAGACCTCCAGTAATAGGACTAAGACCCATCCCAATTGAGTTAGGTCATACCTTAACCTAAGCAGCCCCATAAAAAATCCTATTTACAATGGGTTCACACACCCAGGACTGGATTAAGTGTAAGAACATGTTTTTCTGGGGAACATAGCTCTAAACCACCACAATGCATATATTGAGGCAAATGTTAAAAGTTGAGATATAAAATAAACTAGATAAAACTGGGGAGGATAGGCTGGGGAAACTTTTTTATTTTTATTTTTTTTAAGGTGGTGTGGCAGTTTGATAATATTTATGAATTCCAAAAAAAGATACAGATTATGTTTGTACCTGTTCTGTTCCTTTGAGTAGGATAACCCTTTGATTTTATTAGATTCAGCTGAGACATCTGATTAAATTATGTTAAGATTAGGGCTTTGATTCAACCACATCATTAAAGTGCGACTCAGGATTGAGTCATACCCCCCTTGGTAGGCTGATAAAAACAGACTCTCACACAGAAGTAGATACACAGAGAAGAACACAGAGGAAGAGAGACAGCTCATTAGACACAGCAGAGGCCCCAGGAAGAGAGATGAACCTGATAGGCTACAGGTGACCTGTGAAGAGGCCAGTGTAGCTAAGCCCAGAAAAAAATAAGGCCTGGGGAGAGAGACAAGCCTTATGCTACTCTAGGGCTGATATCAGAAGAAGCTGGGACCACTGAGCCTTAAGAAGAAGAAGGAAGGCTGGACCCTTACAAATGTCACCCAACATCCTGTGTCAACACATGGCAACAGACTTTGGGTGAGAAAGTCTTGAGTTGGACCCTTTTGGGCCTTGTGACAGTAAGCTTCTACCCCAAGTAAATACCCTTTATAACAACCAACAGATATCTGGTACTTTGCATCATCACCCCTTTTAGCTGACTAATACAGGGTGGGGGGTATAAGGGCATTCAAAAAGAACTCATGCATAAGGGGAATTTAGATAACCACAAGCATTGCCAGAACAGGAAAATATCTCAGAAGTGCCTAAATTTTCATTTCTTACTGCAAATCTAGGCTCAAGGAAAGCAAGAAGTGAAGCTTCAGACATAATTGTGAGCAACCTTGTTAACTATTAAAGAAATACCCCAGTAGCACAGAGAAAATCCACAAAGACTGGGAAAGATGGTTTGTTTCTTTGGTTGGTTTGGTGTGTGTGAATGTGTGTACACATGTCTGTAAATGCATTGGAATGTGGTTTTGAATGTGTATTTAGCTCTGTTTTTTAAGAAAATCTCTTTCAAAACATCAGCTGAATACAAGATAAATGAACAGAGATTGCACTTACTGCCCATGGCAAGGAACACAGTATTTGTAAAAATGGTTTGGAAAAGTCACTAAATAAATTACTACAGTTTTCTAAAATCAAGAGCAGAAAACCCTTGGGAAGAAAGGGCATTTGATTTCCAGAGTTCTTACAATATAATATTCCAATGTCTAATTTTCAACAAAAGGTCCAATGCCATGCAAGGAAACAGAGAAATATGGCCCATTCAAAGGGAAAAAATAAGTGGACAGAAACTGTCCCTGAAGAGCCCAGACATTGGAATTACTAGACAAATACTTTAAATCAACAGTCGTAAATACACTCAAGGAGTTAAGGACAACCATGTAAAAAAACTAAAGAAAATGAGAAAACTATATGTGAAAAAAATTAAAACATCAATAAGGAGATAGAAATCATGAAAAGGAACCAAATAAAAATTTTGGAGTGAGAAATACAATAAAGCAGATTGGACCACGCAAAAGAATCAGTAAACTTGGATAGAGGACAGTTGAATTTATCCAGTTTTAAAAGTAAAAATAAAAAAGAATGGATTATACTTTACATTTTATATTGTACACTTTTATAGGTTTTGACAAAATTTGAATTAGCCTGTATCCATTATTGCAAGATCATGCTGAACAATCCTAATGCCCTACGTTCTATCATATTCTTCCCTCCACCTCCCCTGGGAACCTAGGGTAAACACTAAGTTTGAATTTTTGAAGAATAAGGTTCATACTTACTTGCAATAATATTGAGAGCTTGACATATTGGTCTGTTTTCATTTATTAGGCACTGCCTATGTTCTCAAGGGATTCTTTTCCCTCTAATTGAGAACATAGCAGGACTCCCCAGTATGGGATTTTGATATTTTCTTGATTATTGTGTAGGTCTCCACCCACTGATATAACACACCGTGACAAAATGAACACTTGCATATTCCATAGAAGCCTGACCCAGGTGTGCCTTGTCCCATATACCGCACCCACCCCCAACATCCAATACCTACACCAGTAATCCTCCCCTGCCATATGTGCCAAAAGAACATTCTCAACATTGTAGTTTTAACCACAGACCTGCAATTCCCCAGAGTTCACCTGATCCTTCTCCTGACCCTCCCCCGAGTTCCATGGATAGTTCAATCAACCCCCCCAACCTACTCCCCCTCACAGACCAGCACCTCCAAACCCAATCACATCACTGCACCACCATTACACTCAACCATTGCACAACTACATCCTTCCACCTTATCAAAGATTTTGCCTGTATGGGCATTGACCGCCCTCTACTCCCTTTCTGTCTCCTGTAAACCTATCTTCCAAACTCTAGCTCTGTGAGTCTGCTCCATTTGCTTAATTCAACAGTAAGTTCATGTAATATTTTCCCTTTGGTGCCTGGCTTACTTCACTCAACATAAGGTCTTCAAGATTCATCCATGTTATCCCATGTGTTAATACTGCATTCCTTCTTACAGCTGAGCAATATTCCATTGTATGTATACACACCTTGATTCCTTTGAATATGGATACCCAGTTCTTCCAGTAACATTTGTTGAAGAGACTGTTCTTTCCCCATTGAGTGGACTTGATAGCCTTACCAAAAATCAACTAGTCATATACATGAAGGTACTTTTCTGAAGTCTCAATTCAAATCCATCAGTCTATATTTCTGTCCTTGTACCAGTACCATGCTGTTTTGTTTACTATAGTTTGGTAATGAGATTTAAAATTAGAAAGTCAGTGTCCTCAAACTTTGTTGTATTTCAAGATGTTTTTGGCTATTTGAGATCTGTTACCATTTCATATAAATTTGATGATTGGCTTTTTCCATTTCTGGAAATAAGGCTGTTGGAGTTTTGATTGAGATTGCATTGAATCTGTAAGTTGTTTTGGGTAAAACTGGCATCTTAACAATATTTAGTCTTCCAATCCAGTAACATGAATGTCATAAAATTTGTTTAGATTTCCTTTATTTCTTTTAGTCATGTTATAGAAATTTCCTTGTTTATGTCCTTTACAACTTTGGTTAAACTTATTATGAGGTATCTAATTCTTTTCTTTGCTACTGTAAATTGATTTTTTTCTTGATTTCCTCTTCAGATTATTCATTACTAGTATATAGAAACACTACTTATTTTTTGCACCTTGATCTTGTACTCTGCTACTATGCTGAATTTGTTTATTAGCCATAGTAGATTTATAACGAATATTTCAGGATTTTCTATATATAGGAACAAGTCATCTGTAAATAAGGAAAATGTTATTCCATCTTTTCCTATTTGGATTGCTTTTTTTGTATTTTGACATTTTTAACTTTATTATTATTATTATTTTGCTTTGCTAGAGCTATCAGTACAATGTTGAATAACAGTGTGACAGTAAGCATCCTTACCTTGGTGCTGATCTTAGAGGCAAAATTTTCAGTCCTTAACCATTGAAAATGATATTAACTGTGGATTTTTCAAATATCTTTTATATACAATTCTGTTTCATTGAAGAATATTCTTAAATTTGTATTGTTAAGCACATCCATCATTTGCAACATGTTCACTATTCTATACAGTCCCATGTATCATCCTTCACTTTTTCTTCTACTGACATACATAACCCTAATCTTTCCCTTTCTACCACAACCATACCCCCATATTGGTGCTGCTGATTACATTCATTCATATGCTATCTTCACCTCTATCCAATTCCAATAATATACAATCAAACTTGTTACCAATTCTGTATGAATTAAGCCACTGCTTCCCATTCTCTTTTCTTATTCTGTCTTTTGGTGACCAATCTTCTAGCTATTAACTCCATGACTTTGCTCATTATATTTCGTTCATATTAGTGAGATTATACATTTGTCCTTTCATGTCTGGGTTGTTTCACTCAACATAATATCCTCAGTGATCATCCATGTTGTCATGTGCATCATGATTTCATTTCTCCTTACTGTTGAATAATATTCCATCTTATGCATATGCCACATTTTGTTTATCTACTCATGTGTTAATGAAAACTTTGGATGTTTCCATCTTTTAACAATTATGTATCATGCTACTATGAACATTGCTATGAAAATGTCTGTTCACATCCCTACTGTCAACTCTTCTAAGTATATACATAATAGTGGGGTTGCCATATCATATGGTAGTTCTATATTTAACTTGCTGAGCAAGTTGCACCATTTTACACTCCCACCAACAATGAATAAACATTACTCTTTTACCACATACTTTCCAACACTTGTAGTTTTCTGTTGTCTTTTTTTAACAGTGGCCATTCTAATGGGTGTGAAATGATAAGTCATTGTAGTTTAGATTTGCATTTCCCTAATAATAGTGAAGTTAAAAGCCTTTTCATGCACTTTTTGCCATTTTTATTTCCTCTTTTGAAAAACATCTATTCATATCTTTTGCCCATTTTTTAATTGAGTGATTGATATTTTTGTTGTTGATTTGTAAGATCCATTATGTATCATGGATATTAAACCCTTATCAGATATGTGCTTTCTAAAAATTTTCTTCCATTGAGTAATCTACCTTTTCACTTTCTTGATAAAGTCCTTTGAAGCAAAAAACATATATTTTTGAGAATGCACCATTTAGCTATATTTTTTAATTGTCTATGCTTTGGGTGTAAGGTCTAAGAAACCACCTTCTACCTCAAGATCTTGAAAATGCTTTCCCACATTTTCTTCTAGAAGTTTTATTGTCCTGGCTTTTATATGTAGCTCTTTGATCCATTTTGAGTTAATTTTTGTATAAGATGTGAGAGAGGGATCCATTCTTTAGGCTATAGATATCCAGTTTTCCCAAAACTATTTGTTAGACTGTTCTAACTTGGCTGGATGGGTTTGACAGACTTGTCAAAAATCAGTTTACCAGGGAAGCGGGTGTGGCTCAGTGGATAGAGCCCCCGTTTACCATATGGGAGGCCCGGGTTCGCGTCCCGAGGCCTCCTTGTGAGGGCACGCCAGCCTGAGCGGTGCGGTGGGCTAATGCAGCAACCTCACGGCAGGAAGCGGGTGTGGCACAATGGATAGAGCACCCGTTTACCATATGGGAGGCCCGGGTTCGCTTCCCGGCGCCTCCTTGTGAGGGCAGGCCGGCTCGCGTGGCGCCGTGGGCTGATGCGGCAGGACCTCATAGCAAGGGGGAGATGAGAAGACACGCAGCGAATGGACACAGCAGCACAAGCAGCAAGGGGGGGATAAATAAAATAAAATAAATAAATCTTTAAAAAAAAAATCAGTTTACCATAGATGTTTTTATTTCTGAAATCTCAATTTGATTCCATTGGTCAATATGCCAATCTTTAAACCAATATCATGCTGTTTTGACCACTGTAGATTTGCACTATGCTTTAAAGTTTAGAAGTGTAAATCCACTGACATTGTTTTTCTGTTATAAGATATTTTTGACTATTTGAAGTACATTTCCCTTCCAAATAAATTTGATAATTACATTTCTATTGCTCTAAATTAGGCTGTGGGAATTTTAATTGGGATTGTGTTGAGTCTTTAAATCAATTTTGGTAGACTTGAACTCTTAATGATATTTAGTCTTCCAATCCATGAACATGGAATGTCCTCCCATTTGTTTAGGTCTTACTTAATTTCTTTTAGCAATGTTTTGTAGTTTTCTGAGTACAGACCCTTTACAACCTTGGTTAAATTTATTCCTAGATATTTGATTATTTTAGTTGTTATAATAAATGGAATTTGTTTCCTGATTTCTTCCTCAAATTGTTCATTTCTAGTGTATAGAAATACTACTGATTTTTGTGTGTTGATCACGTGTTCTACCACTTTGCCAAATTCACTTATCAGACCTAGTTGTTTCAATGTTGATATTTCAGGGTTTTCTAGACATAGGATCATATCATCTGCAAATAGTGAAAGTTTTACTTCTTACTTTCTAATTTGGATACTTTTATTTATTTCTCTTGCTTCATTGCTTTAGCTAAAACTTTTAGAAAGGTTGAATATCAGTGGTGACAGTGGGCATACTTGACTTGTTCACAATCATAGAAAGAGAGCTTTCAGCCTTTCACCATTAAGTACAATGTTGGCTGAGGATTTTTCATATATACCCTGTATCATGTTGAGGAAGTATCCTTCTATTCCTATCTTTCTTAGTGCTGATATCAAGAAAGGATTTTGTATTTTGGTAAATGCCTTTTTTGCATCAATGGAGATGATCATGAGTTACACCTTTGTATTATTCAGCCAAAGGGATGCTGATCCAAGATACCAGAAATCTGTTGGTTTTATAAAGGACATTTATTTGGGGTAGAAGCTTATAGTTGCCAGGCCATAAACATAACTTATTTCCCTCACCAAAATCTGTTGCCACATGTTGGAGCAAAATGGCTGCTGACATCTGCCAAGAGTTCAGGCTTCCTGGGTTCCTTTCTTCCTGGGCTCAGCTGCCCTGCTCTCTCTACAAGGCCAGCTGTAGACTATAAGGTGACCAGCTCTGTCTCTCTCCCCAGGGCTTGATTATCTCTGGGCTCAGCTGTTCTGCTTATCTGTGTGCTTACTTCCTGGGTTCCAGTTCAAAACTCCAACCTCCCTTCTTTCCAGTGCAGTTTCTCTGTGTGTCCCTGCCTACTTGGTGGGTGGGGATACAACATCCTACTGACATGGCCCAATGAAAGCCTTAATCATTATTTAATTAAGAAAAAGTGAAACCTCTGAATCCAATATAATCTAATATGCCCAGAGGGACAGATCAGTTTACAAACTTAATCCATTATCTATTTTTGAAATTCATTAACAATAACAAATTGTCACAACCCTTCTGATGTGGTCAAATCAAAACCCTAATCTTAACATCCTATATTAGTATAGCTACTCCAGCTCACTTTTGGTTACTGTTTGCATGGAATAGCTTTTTTCAAAATTTCACTTTTGGCTTATTTATGTCCTTGCATCTATAGTAGGTTTTTTGTAGACAGCATATAGATGGCTCATATTTCTTTTAG
The DNA here is from genome assembly GCA_029593785.1 of Cabassous unicinctus. Lineage (NCBI taxonomy): Eukaryota > Metazoa > Chordata > Mammalia > Cingulata > Chlamyphoridae > Cabassous > Cabassous unicinctus. The sequence goes on from JAQZBX010001374.1 coordinate 15,249, forward strand.
ACAGTCTGCCAATCTGTGTCTTTTGATTGGGAGTTCAATCCATTAACATTCAATGTTATTACTGTAAACAAATTATTTACTTCAACCATTTTATTCTTAGCACTTCCTATGTCATATTATACTTTTGTCTGTGCTTTTACCTTTTTAGTTACCCTTACTAATAATCTTAATTTCTACCCTATTCTCTAAGCCTCTATCTCCTGTCTTTTCCTTTCAAGCTCCATCACTCCCTTTAATATTTCTAGTAAAGCTTGTCTTTTGGTGACAAACTCTGATTCTGTTTATCTGTGAACACTTTAAATTCACCTTCATTTTTGAGGGACATTTTTACCAGATAAAGAACTCTTTACAGGCATTTTTTTTTCAGTATCTTCAATATATCATACCATTGTCTTCTCTCCTCCATAATTTCTGATAAGATATAGATACTTAGTCTTATTGAGGATCCCTTGTATGTAATGTGTTGCTTTTCTCTTGCTGCTTTTTACCCTTTTTCCATTCTCTTCTCCTTCCAAGACACCAATAATACATGTTTGTGCTCTTCATGCAGTCATTCAGTTCCCTGAGACACTGTTCAATTTTTTCTATTCTCTTTTTTATTTTTGTCTCTTCTTTTTCTTGAAGTTCAGTTGCTCTGTCCTCTGATTTGCTTATCCATTCTTCTACCATTCCAATCTGCTGTTATATGCCTAATGTATTTTTAATCTCATCCATTGTGTCTTTCATTCTGTAAGACCTTTTACTTTTCTTTTCAATTTTTCTTCATGCCCACCCAGTGTCTTAATATCACTATCTCTTTAGCCATATTTTCCCTCAATTCCTTAAATTGATTTAGGAGATTTTTGTGAGAATCATTAATTAATTTTCTTAAATCCTGTGTCTCATCATGATTTTTAATGTGTTCCTTTGTATCTGCCATTTTTTCCTGTTTCTTAGTATGGTTTGTAATTTTTTGCTGATGTCTACACATCTGATTATGTTGGTGAGTTCACTGTGATAGTCAATTTCTCTCTCTTGCCTTGAATTTTACTGTTGAGTGGTTTATTTATGCAGATCATGTTTCAATTCTGTTTCAACTTATCCTAAATCTTTAAAATTTCCCTGTTTAAGTTATCAAAACAAGGCCAGGTACCCACTAATGGGGTTCAGACCAGATCCAAGGGGGATTGGGAATAGTGACAAGGAAGACTTTATAGACATTTTTCCCTTCACTTTCCCAGCCTGCCAGCAGATGGCACTCTTCAGTGAACCTTTCCACAGAAAAGTCTCTTTCAACTTCTGGCTGGTGTTTTTGGGCCACTTAGAAACAGGATTCAAATCTGGGGCATGCTATTTAAACTTGCTTAAAAGAAACCACACGAAGCCCTCTGTTGCGCCCTCCTTCTTCTGAGGGAGAAAAATGTCCACTTTTCTCTCAGTCAGTGGCAGTCAGCCAGGGGTTTTACTGTAGCTGTTTGCTACAATAAACAGCTATATTTACTACCACAGGAACAAGTAACTCACAGTTTTCATTTTGCCCTCTTTGTCTCTCTGTTTCACTCCCTCTTGGACAAGGCATGGTCTTCCTCTGGTTTGCAGACTCCAAAGCTTCTACTCTTCCTCTGCTCTTTTTGTAAGAAAGGTGAGCCTTATCAACTTACTCCAATGCCATCTTCTTGACCTCCCCTCCATGATTTCTGATGACAATTCAGCACTTATATTTATTAGAACTCCTTGTAAGTAACACATTGCTTTTCTCTTAAAACTTTCCCTTGTCCTTGCCATTGGAACCTTGACTACTATGTGTCTTAGCACGGTTCTCTTCAAGTTTACCCTATTTTAATTCATGGGGAGACATGAATGGATGTATTCATGCCTTTTGTTACCTTGTGTAGGTTTGTCTTTATTTCTTTGAATATTCTTTTGCTCATTTCTCTCTTTTTTCTACTGAGACTACTATAATGCTTATTTTAGTACACTTCATAGTGTCCCACAGGTCTCTTAGGCTATGTTCATTTTACTTTTATTTATTTTTTCTTTCTTCATTTCATAATGTCTCTTCCCAATCATCTTTTCTTCAATTTCTTTGATTATTTTTTCTGCCCTCTCCCATGTAGGAAATTTTTCATTTAAGTTATTTTGGTCTTCAGCTCCACTATTTCTATTTAGCCCCTTTTCAAAATTTCCATCTCTTTATTGAGATTTTCATGTTACAGCCATCATTTTCTTGATATCCTTTATTTCTTTCTCTGTATTTTCCTTTATCTACTTGAATATATTGTGGATGAGTTTTTTGAAGTCTTTACTGTTATGTCAAAAGTCTGATCATCTTCATTGATGGTTTCTAGATTTTAATATCATTCTTTTGGATGGCCATCACTTCTTGTTTCTTTGTTTGTCTTATAATATTTTGTTACCCTTGTAGATTTTTAATATTTTAAAGTGTTAATTATAGGATTTCATGTCTCATCTGTTTGTTCTTTAAGTTTGTATCCAGCTTGTGATATGACACAGATTTCCTTGAGTGCCAGATGCTGACAAAAACAAAACATGGCAAGACACCTTTCATAGTCTTTGCAAATTGGCTCTGCATTGACTGGTGCTCTAGTTCAGAATTTAGCCCTACTAGCCAGAATTTCAGCCTGAGGTGAATGTTAGGTGCAAGGGCCTTCTAGCAGTTTGGAAGTTTGATGCAATTATGAATTCCTAAAATAGATATTGGATTACACTTGTAAACTGGCCTGTTAATCTGGACATGATTAAGTTATGATTAGGGCGTTCACTGGGCCAGTCAGTAGGGCATTGAACCGCACCCCTTGGTGGGTGAGGCAATCAAATATAAAAGGCAAGGCACAGGACAGAGGGAGCAGTTCTGATGTTGGAGTTTTGATGCTGGAGCCGGGGAGATGAGCAGATAGAGGAGCTTGGTCGTGAGGAAGGAGAGAAGGCCCCGGGATTGAGACGAGCCATTCACCTGACAGTTCACAGCTGTCCTTGTGGAGAGAGGCAGAGCCTCATAGTCTACAAGTGACCTTGTGGAGGAAACAGAGTTGCTGAGACCAGAGAGAAATGCAGCCCCGGGAAGAGAGGAAACCAAGAAGCCTGAACCCTGGCAAACATTGGCAGCTGCCTTGCTCCAACACATAGCAAGAGACTTTGGTGGGGAAAGAAACTTATGCTTTATGGCCTGGTACCTGTAAGCTTCTACCCAAAATAAATACCCTTTATAAAAATCAACCAATTTCTGATATTTTGCATCAGCACCCCTTTGGCTGACTAATACAGGCCTCTACTGGTGTTTCTGAACCTGCATCTTTTCCTAGGCTTGTATTCCTCATGGCCTCAGCAACTCCTCTGTTTACAGGAATTCAAATACTCCTTCTACTCCTTACAAAATATACTTTCTTGCTCTCCATATTTTATGGCTTAAAGCAGGTAAATCCTGCTTTAACTTACTTGTTTCTTGCATTGCTTTAGCTGTCTTCAACCTACTTCTTGCAAGGAAAGTTCTGGTAAGGTGAGCTCAAGATAAGTTTCCTGGTTCAGTCTTTTGTGCTACCACCCTTAGATTAGCACTGACATACAGGCACCTCAGTATGATTATAAGTTTACCTGCTCCTTCCAGAGCAGGGCCATGGATACACAATGTGAACATAATCTGGTTTGACACTACTCCAAGGAGTTGATTGGAAAAGTCCCAGCAAGTGTTCCATAAGCTTTTCCTACCATTTTTAAAGCTAAGTTTTCTTTATTTTGTACTTCCCCAGTTTCTGCAAGCCTTTAACAGATTTCTGGAATTTTGAATAAAGATGGATAACCAAGTTTGTCAGTTATTCAAAGATTCTGTAGGTAGATGGTCCCTTGAGCATATTACACCAGTATCTTAGTTGAACAGAACCTTTTCATACTATTTTTGAATGACTAAAAATACATAGCTATGCCATACAGTGTGACTTACATTAATACCACAATGCTGTTGAATAAACCTCTTATGAAAAAATTGCAATTAAAAAAAACAATAAGACCTGTATATGGGTTAAGATTCCAATAACAAGATATACCAATCTCAATTACACCTATAGAAAATTAAGCAATATAATGGGGGTGATGGTATGAGTCAAGGTTCTCCAAGAAAAAGAACAAACAAGAAATGTCTGTAAACAGTATGAGAATTTTATAAAATTTTCTCATGTGACCATGGGGATGCACAAGTCCAAATTCCAAAGGGCAGGTTGCAAGGCAGGGACTCTGATGAAGGTCCTCAATGATTTCCCCAGGAGACACTGGCTGTCTGAAGTAGAGTTTGCATTCTCTCTGTGAATGCCAAAATCACTTCTCCTTAAACGGCCAACAACTAATTGGATGAGCTGTCACTCATTGCTGATGGTAATCTCCTCTGTTGATTATAGATGTAATTGGCCCTATATGTAATCAACCAATTGATAATTAAAGCCCATGAAATGCTTTCCTATTTCAATTAACCCAATGCTTCCTTTAATGAACAACTGGGCACCATTACCTGGACAAGTTGACACATTAGCCTAACTTCACCATCCACCGCTTGTCAATTTGGCAGCCATATACATCACCTTAAACCATACTTAATTTCTAAACAAAAACAATAACTGACATACATTTTTTTTTCACTTAACAATAATCAACTGTCCTGCATACAAATGGAAATTCACTAAATCTCTCCAGAGTAGGGTACAAGTCCTTGAGTAATATCCACTCTTAAACTTGACATCCTTAAATACTTCAACATGAAACTAGTTCAACTTATGTCATATGATAAGGGGAAAAGATAAGCAAGAAAACATATTCATTTTACATACATATAAAAACAAGGAAGACAAATTCATGACCATTACCATCCTCATTTCTGTAACTGGAGGTATGATTGAAGTTCATATTTATCTTCCACTACCCATTCCATTCTTCTTTTGTGCTTAGCAATCACCTCAGCTAGCAATGGTTCTTTGCTTTGTTGGGTAACCCAAACCTTCATTCCTGAATTTTCTAGGCCATTGTTAGTCCTGCCTGGATTGGGTTGTTCCAATTTTCCACTGACTTTAATTATAGGGCATAGTAGTACTAAGAGACACCATAGAGGATCTCCTGTATTCCAGGCAAACTCTTCCTTACTTCCATTGTGTAGATGCAGTCCTATTTCCCCTTGATATTCAGGATCAGTTATCTCAGCCAGCATAGTAATTCCCTTTTTAACCTCCATCCCTACCACCATGGCCACTTTGTTCATGAACCAATTGGGCAATGCCAGAAGTGCCTAGGAAAAGAGCCTGCATGCTATCCACAGAATAGGTCATCTTATCCTTCTGATTATGAAGATATTCCTCTGCTGAAGTCACTCTCTGGTGGAACACAAATATTTTCATATTTTTTTTGCCCACTAGAAGTTTCTATCCACATACCTCTTCCTCAGATATCTTTGTCACTAATTTTCCCATCATGTTCTTCCAAGTCCCTTACCATCCAGCCAAGCTGTTGGCAACAGCCCCATGAATCAGTGTACAAATGAACCCCCAGCCATTTCTCCTTCCAAGCAAAATGAAAAACCAGGGGCTCTGTCCAAAGTTGTGGCCACAGGGGGGATTTCTCCTCACCACTGTACTACAGGAATATCCCTAAAGGAGCTACAATGCTGCTGCTACTCACTTTCAGGTGGTACCTGCATATCATGCAGCGCCATCTGTAAACCAAACCTGAGTTTTCTCTTCCTCAGTCAACTGATTGTAAAGAATATCCCAAGAGGCCATAGCCATGGGCTGGAAAAGAGAAGGTGATGTGGCAGGAGTTGTGGCCATGGGCATTTGGGATGCTTCCTCGTGTAACTTATTCATGTCTTCAGGACCAGCTCAAGCCCTATCTTATATATACCACTTCCACATTGTGATGGAGGGTTCCTGAGCACATCCAACTTTATGGCTTGGTGGCAACTCAGGTCTAATGGTAAATTGGTGCCCCATGATTAAGAATTCAGTCTCTGCTAAGGCCCAGTAGTAAGCCAAAAGCTATTTTTCAAAAGCCAAGTAGTTATCTTCAGATTATTGCAGGGCTTTGGTCCAAAATCCTGAGGGTCTGTGTTGTGATTCTCCTATGGGGGCCTGCCAAAGGCTCCAGATGGTGTCCCTATTTGCCATTGATACTTACAGCAACATTGGATCTGCTGGATCATATGGCCGAAGTGGCAATTCAGCTTGTAGAACAGCCTGGACCTGTCCCAGAGCCTCCTCTTGTTCTAATCCCCACTCAAATGTATCAGCTTTTCTAGTCATTTGGTAAATGGGCCAGAGAGGCACACGCAAATGTTGTGCCTATTTTTAGGTCAAAGGAGCGGCCAGATGCAACAGTTTATCCTTCATTTTAGAAGAGATGTCTCAATGTGCCACATACCAGTTATTTGGAGTATAGTGTACTTCCTCATGGGTCACATTTTACACTTCACCTTTGAGGGCTTGTTGTGACTTAGTCTACTTATCATTCCAGAAGAAAAGATAGGTGATAGGGCTTGGAAAGGAAAAGCATTAAAAGTTTCTTGCAAGCCAATTATCTCAGTTCATTCCCTTAGCTTCAGCGGGTGAGAAAGGAATAATCTCATCAGGTAAGAACTTGATGTCTGACTCCTCAGGGAAGACTTGAGGTTGGGTGGTCATCTCATCAGGGGAGGCTTGAGATTGGGTGGTCATCTTATCAGGGTAGGGAGGAGTCAGGTGGTTTTCTCTTTAAGGCAAACTATTGCCAGTTTATCTGGCAAAGTCTCAGCTGAATTTAGGGTTTCAATGTCCACACTGCCATCATCATCAACTCAGAGGTCCCCATCCCAATCCTCAGGATTCCACTCCTTTCCAATCAATGCCCTCACTTTAACAGCTGACACCCTGTAAGGTTAAGATTTTAATTTCGGTTGTAACTCTGCTACTCACACAAGACTCTGGGTCTGGTTTTAAGAGATCAAAATTCTGCGGCTGCACAAAACAAGATTTTCTTTCCAGACACAAATAGAAACTTTCACATCATTTATGCAGCCCTTAAGTTGCAAATTTGAAGACTTAAGTTTTTTTTTTTTCTTTTGAAATTGTATCTAATGTGTTTAGGAACAGCCAGCCAGTATCACTGTAACTTTTAATTCCACAAAACTCTTTTAAGGTGTTAAAAACATTCTCACTCAGAGCCTTGCCTCTTATAATCATGGAAGTAGTTGTTTTCAATGTGGTATATTGCATATCTCTATTGCCAGCTCATGCCATGGACTGTTATAGTAACCTTTTGATTATTGGGAATAGAGTCTTAATGCCCTTAAATCTTATCACAGTAGAGAGCCAATTGCAAACATCTCATAATCAATTCTGAAATCCCATTATTAAAATTCTGTTTCTCAAGAACCACTCCACTCTCAGTACCAAGCTGTATTAGTCAAGGCTCTCTAGGGAAATAGAACTGACAGAAGATATCTGTAAAGAGCATGAGATTTTATAAAATTGTCTCATGCAACCATGGGGATGCACGAATCCAAATTCTGTAGGGCAGGCTGTAAGCCAGGGACTCTGATGAAGGTTCTCTTTCCCCAGGAGACTGGCTTTGTGAAGGAGAGATGGAATTTATCTCTGAATGTTGAAGTCATCATATTATTGGGAATCTCATAGTGACTCTTAATGTTAACCAATAATACATTATATGGTGGTATTACTAATATACTATTCAGTAAGTGATATCAAACTATTTTAACAGAACTAGACAATTGGATGAAGTAACTGTGAATATTGTCATCCAAGGAGTGAAGCTGGTTGGTCATCATGGGTCCCGAAGGGAGAGGAAGGGAGGAATAGAATAGATGGAACAATTAATGGCCAATGGAAGTGTTCCACATGATCTTGCAATGATGGACATAGGCCATGTTAAATATCATCAAAATTTATAAAAGGGTACGGTCTAAAATGTAAGCCAAAATGTAAGCCATTGACTGTGGCTAGTAGCTATGTTTCAGTATTTGTATATCTGTTGTAACAAAGGTAGCATCCACATATAAAAAGGTATCAATATGGAAAGTGGGAAAAGGGGAAGGATGTTGGGTATTTGGGAGTTCCCTGTATTCTGTATGTGACTTTACTGTGACCTAAAACTTCTTTGAAACTGCCTAATGAAGTACTTAAGCAGAACTATAGATATTGGAAAACTTTGCAATTACTAGACGATTTTTAAGAGGATTGTTAGGGATCTTGATATCCCAGAACCAGATAGAGGAAATGAGTGTAAAATTGGAATATTTTAAAATAACACAATGAAAATTCAATGCCCTTGTCATGGCAGCTCTCTCTTAAATAGTATTTCAAATTAAAAATATATATGAAATCATGGATCATATTCAGGAACAAGAAAGAAAGGTAGAGGAAATCATTGAACACTTTAAGAACAGCAATAGGACAAGTTACAATTCAAATAATTATGAAAATTTTCATCAAAATACAGCTGGAAAATCAATGTAACATGCTGTTACAGAAGCTAAAAGGTGTGGGATATTTTAAAACTAGCACTCATAACAGGCAGATATGGGCACCAATTATTGTTAATAATTTGACTAGACCCAAATTAGATGTGATTTTTAACAATGGATGTGATAACGTAGAAGCATTGAAATATGAATATTAACCTTGAAAGGAGAAATATATTAAACAAGATATCACATTATGGCAATACCTCAATATTGAAGAGGAGTGTTGATTCGTAAAGCAGATCAAACACCTAAAGAAATCAAACATATACAGATAGCAACACACAGTATGGAAGAATAGACATTAGGTACTTACCTAACCCCTAGCTACAAAGCAGTACCAGAAATAAACATACCTATGATTTTAGCCAAAATGCAAAATAAACCACTAGTATAAAATCTAGGTATTTGTACTATTATTATATGTTCTGAAAATGAAATAAATATAATTTACTGGAATGAGGGAAGGAATGTGAAATTTTTCTTCCAAGCTTGCATCAATTTTAAAAAAATCTCAAACATTACAACTATGGAAAAATTTTATACCCACACCATAAGAGTTAAAGGGGCTATGAGTTTGAACAATGATGTGTCTCACATGCTAAGAAGGAATTCACTCTAGTTAATGTAAATAAAGCATTAGCAAAATATGATCAGATATAAGAACATTTGGAAGAAAATACTAAGCATGCCCAATTTCTTTTATAGAAGGTGGAGAAGGATCATGAGTTTCATTTTTCAAAAATAAAGGCTGCACTACATTTTGCTTTTTATGATATGAGTGCTTGAGTATTGTTATTTTAAAAAATGATATTTACTTGGAGGAAAAATTGCCAAGGAAATGTAGTTGGATGGTTTAGAAAATTAAACTTTTGGAAATTTGAGGAAAGGATGTTTCAGCATGTTAAAGAAATTATAGCATATAGCAGATATTATATTAATTGCATTAGGAACTATAACAATAAAATGCTTATTTATAAAGTGTGTGAAAATATTGTGATCCAATATCAAACACTAGATTGCTGTGTATTAAAATGATATTAATGATCATGAATCACCAAAACATTGTAAGCATGTTGACAATAATTAGAATGTAAACAAATTTAGAAAAACATATTTTTATAACAAGTGATAACCAGACATTCATGCATAGATATAATATGGACAGGTTTATGCCTGCTAATGGAACACTCCTTCAATAATAATATTTACAACCAGTCCTCTGATGCAAAAAACCCAGTGCAGATTCTATTCAATGATTCCACTGCTCTGATTCCCAGCTCTATTGTCCTTGGTGTGCTGCAAGGTTTGCTGCTGTCCGCTCTGCACCTTGATGAGTCTCTCCTGCTGACGGTTTTGGATCCTCCACTGTCGCCATGTTGGACTGTCTCTCAAAATCTTTTCTTAAAGATCCCCTAGTCCTGACTTTGTGGGATTGGGGAAGCCTATGCCCTTGTCTGCAAAATTGGAATGAAAATAGGTTTTTTTTTTTCTTATAGGACTGTTGAAAGGATGAAATGAGATAAGAAAGTGCTTAGCACAGTATCACAGACTCTTGATAAATGTTGTTTTAGTGCAGACCTCTGATAAACCAGAGGCTAGTTAAATGGTGGGTGGATATGTAGGTGAATGGATGACTTAGGCTGATGGAATTTAGAGACTCTGGAATCCTATAAATTTAAATGTGTTGTGTTCCTTTGACCTGGTTATTGCATATTGATTGTTTTGCAGCTTGAAATTAAGCAAGTAAATAAACTGCATTGAGCATCCAAAGTATAGTCATGCTGAATCTGCTTTCAATTTGTGATCATCTCTCAGATGATTTCACAACAATTTTATGACACTTACACGACATGCATGACTAATATAAATGAAAATTGTACCCACAGTGTAAGCCTACAGGTGGTTGAATTATAACAGAAATTAAATTTACCACCTACAGAACTTCTTAAGTTAAACTTATGGCATTGGTTGTAAAGGAAGAAGGACCTAAAATTTAGGACAAAAGCATATAGGAAGTTTTCAATGAAGCTTGGAAACTGGACATTTAAACTCTACCAAGCCTTCATGCTTGAGAATTATCCCATCCATCCCTACCTGAGGAGATTTGTTTCTTCTTGTCTGAAGAAACTCTAATGGCTGCCCCCCTCAGAGAGTTAACTTGCAAAAGTCATCGTGAGCATATGGGTGGCAGCAATCAGAACAGTCTATTCCACAAAGATCTTTGGTGTTGGCTAGTTGATCACAGTGTTCCTAAAATTAAAATGAATACTTATTCTCCCTATGAGAGATTCCTTAGTAGAGACTAAGTACTTTAACAAGGGGCAACTAGCTATCATGAGACCAGAAAATCTCATCATATACTGAGTTTTAGTGGAGGAAACCAATTACTAATAGTAAAGTAAATGAATTCAAAAGTTCAAATTTAAGAAGTTCTATAAAGGAAAGAGTTTGAATCATGCAAAATATGCTTTAAATTTATTTGATTAAGGGAAAATAAAATTTATATTAAATGAATATGCATATTTAATTCAAATATGAATAGTTTCATATTTTTTGGGAATTTATAAAATTTATTGGACTGGTAAGATATTTTAAGGTTTGTTTTGTTTTTGATTAAGTAAATCAGCAAATGGTCTGAATTGGAATCATAGATATTAAATTGATTTCCATATAAAGGTATTTTTATTGTCTTCAGCCAAGTACTTGGGGTAACTTGGAAGAAGAAAACTAAACGTGTAGGAGCAACAGGGCTGCGGTGGGCTACATAATGACAATCATTATGATGAACTGAGGAAGATAAAGATGCCAGGTACTCTGTTTTGTGTTTGATTATGATTTCCCTTCTTTATGTCCAAATTTAAGTAATTCTTTACTGTATACAACCTAAGTTTATAGTGACACTTTGAAACATAAAGGCAAAAGACACCATTCCACACAGGTGGTAGGATGCCAGCAATTGCAAACAATAAGCCTCAGTTTTAGTGATTTCAAAATGAGCTGGAAACAATTCCAGAGGAGGAATAAAGCACTGAAATTTCAATGAATAGCCTTTATAATAATAAACACAACAATAGCAGTGTAAGTGATAATGATAATGACTGGTAACATTAATGGAGACTGTATCCTAGTCAGGAATTGTTTGAAGTCGTTTAAAAGGATTGTTATTTCAATGTCACTACAACACATGTGGTAAGAACTATCATTCCCTCGGGTTTTCAGTAAGTCACCAAAAGGTAAAGTAACTTGTTTAAGATCAACCAACTTTCAGATGAAAGTCCCAGGATGCCACAGTTTTTCTCTAGGTCTGGAGAACTGGTTCAGAACCACTGTGCTAAAGGACTCTCAGTTCATAAAATGAGAGAGCATATAACACTTGATTTAAATAGTAGTTGACAGGGTCATTTCAGAACACTGGGTTTATTTGGGTTATGAAGGTTATTTTTGTATTTATTTCTTTACTTATATTAAGTAAGATTATTTTTCCATATTATTTATGTGAGACATAATTGAAAAATGTAATAAATATCACTAAAATGCATTTTCATATTGTTAATTCATTGTGAATTCATGTGGTTATGACTGATTAAAACTGAGCAAGTACTATTATGTAAACAGACAAATTTTATCCTCCATAAGATTAGTGATTTAGGAAATACTTGTCATAATAAGTCAAGACAACTATAGAACTATCACTTCAACATAAATGAAAAAAGAGAATCAATTATTTATATAGAAAATGTGTAATGTGGAAATTGGATTCTGTGACAGTTCATTGAACAAACAATCATGAGCAACCACAATAAATTGTAATTTTCTCTATTTTAAATTCTTTAAAGTTAGTAGTTAAGACTGATTTCTCATATATGCTATTCCATATAGTTTATTTTTCAAGCAGATGATTATATGTGTCAAGTATCTGTAGCAAGGATAATTCATGAGCTGAGAGTTTAGGGTTGAAGAAATTAATGGAATATCACACTGTTGCTGCTTTGCTTCAAACTCATAACTGCACAATGTCATATTTTTTTTCAGTTTTGTGAGAGCTAATGTAGCAGTAGGAAAGCATAATATAATCAAGGCAGCAGGGAGCTTATCTCTACAACTAGAATGAATTTACATTTGTCCATTATGTAAATGATTTTTCATAACTTTCCTGTTTTCCTATTTGAAATAGTGTCAGAATGAATTTCCATGTGCATTTAAGAGAATGTTTACAAAATCTTTGTACACTGATAAAATAATACTCAATTTGTCATTAATATTAAGGTAGATTACTTAAGCATTTATTTCTGAAGTAACAACTTGTTCAAATTTGTTGTCATTTTCCTCATTTTTCTTGTACATGTTTTCATGGACAATGGAAAATCTGCTAATATATCTATTATTTGAACTAGACATGATTATAGGTTTAGTAGTAAGTGGCCATTAAATATTTGTAGAAAATAATCAATAGATACTCCTAATTTAATATTTCCAAAGGTGCTGATACTCTGTTAAACAAACAACAAAAAATAAAATTTAATCATTTCTGTATTCTGAACAGATATCCTTACCCCACAAGTTCTAGAAATTTATCAAATAGAGTTTCCAGACTCTGCAATTTTTGAATTATGTGTGTCTACTTTTCCTCTCTTATGTTATAAATAGTTGAATGGATTTTGCTGCAAGTATGAAAAATATTTTCAGCCTCTGAAGAAGTTAAAGTGCAATTTAAAACTGATGCATTTAATCATCAACCTTACTCTTGACTCTATGAATGCCATATTTTTTTTGTTCCTTAAATTTAGGTCATTTTATAGCAACTGCACAAATAGTCATTCACTCAGTCAGTGCAATTAATAAAGATGGCAAGGAAATAGTAAAAGTGTTCAAACCATTTATTTTCTTTAGTGCAGACTCTTGGGGCAGTTTGCTATGGTACAGGCTTCTTACTAGTAAGTCAGTTTCTACTGAATGCATGTGACTTTTTTCTCAAAATATTGTCCAGAGCATAGTCTAAGTTTACTGTTCCATGCCTTTCACTAAAAACTTCCCCCAAACTGCTCATTCACTTTTTAAAAAACTTTTTATTGTAGTGACACATATACAACTCAAAATGTCCCTACTTTTATGCATTCAGCCTTTACTATTTTGGTGAAAATTCTCACATTTACAACCAGTGCTATAACTTTTTTCTTCTCTAATTATGTTTTCAAAGCTACCTTCAAAATGCCTGCTCTTCAATTTTCTCCCAACCACAAAAATTTAATATTCATAAAATAAAAGCTATCTTCCCTTTGCTCGTGTACCTCCACTTTCTCTAAACTGGTGTCTTGCATCTTTAGATCTTGTATAGTATGGCCCCCAGCCCAGGCTGAAAGCCTCAATTTCTCTTCTCAGTGTTCACTTATTCCAGTACTTTTGATTGGCTCTACCCTCAGCTATCGTGATTGCTTTCATTCATTTTACACAACATCATTATTTTAATTATTTTTCCTCCCTCCCTGAAACGGCTACCTTGTCTGTCCGCCCATTGTCTGCTCTCTGCTGGCTCATTCTTTGTTTTTCCTTTAGGAAGCACCAGGAACCGAACCTGGGACCTCCCATGTGGGAGGTGGACACCCAACTGCCTAAGCCACATCTGCTCCCTTCATTATTTTATACTGCCTTTGTTATCAAATTAAATTTCTTTGATTGACTTCTAAGGCACTTCTGTCATTGGCAGAATGAGTTTTTTCCAATGTCACAATTATTTTTTGACTTTGCAAACCAAGGCCTCTAGTTAAGACATTCTTACTACTCACCCCTTTCTACCTCTCTCTACACACACATGAACGTGCATGCACACACACTTTGCTCATACTAGCAATGGTGCCTTTCCTCTTCTGGCACCTCTCACATAGCCAACCCTTTCTACTAGGCCCAATTAATTCAAATGTTATATTTTATTCTGAAGACTAATTTGGCATTTCTTTAAAAATTCTAATTTTTTTTGCTTAAATGTTCCAACACTTTAATATTCTCTTTGTACATCCTTGATTATAGTGTAATGCAAGGTGACCAGGAATTTAAAGGAAAATTCTAGTAGAATCATTCTCTTTTGCTCTAGCTTTAATTAAATACATTGGCATTATATTAACACAATAACATTAGTTTTCACTTATTTATAAATCAGGGTAGTATTATGAAGGCTGTAATCAAATCCAATTGTGGTAAAATGATATAAAATCCAGGGTGTCTGTGGAAACAGATGCCAGATGAAGTTCAGAAGAAAATGTAGGGAGGCAAATTGTGAAGAAATTCTCTGAGATCAAAGATAAGCAGATTTACAAGATTTTTAGTCTGGTTCAATATGACAATCATGAATAAACTTCTTTTTATTTTTGATGTTTTACGCTTGTAGATGTATTACCTATTCCAATTTTTAAAAAAATAATGTATTTTTTTCTTAGGAAAAAAACGACAGAGATAAGATAAAGACATTGTTTTCTGCACAACTGTACCTCCAGATGATTTGTCTTTACAAGTGGAAATACCTTACATGGTCAAGTGTGAAATTCAGGGTGATTTCATAATTTCCCTTCTGGCCTCTCTTCTACTCCAAATGGACCACCTTTTGGAGAGATACATTCTTGACACAAAGGCAGAAATTTCATGTGCCTGTTTCAAGTTCCTAATGACTGACAATGAGGATTAGTGGAGTGAAAAGTAGAGAGTGGAAGATTGCTTGTTAGGAAGAGCACTGATCTGTGGAATACAGGTTGGATAGAACCGGAAAGGACCTGATGGAAGTCTTTTTAATTTGGGTTCCTCTGGAAATCAAGTGTGAGGTTGATTTATTTGCATGAAGTTTATTGGATAGAGCTTTTATAAACAGCTTCTATAAAGAAATGAGGAAAACAGGACTGGGAAAAGTGAGTGGTTGAAGCTTAATGTCACTGAAGCGGAGAGCTCAGTCAATCCTAAGAGAAGTTCTGGAGCTGAATAGCCAAATAAACTGAGTCCTAAGTAAAGCTTTGCCGTGACAAAAAAAGTCAGAAAATACTGAAGAAAAGGAAAGATTGAGAAGAAAATAGTGACATATTATAAAGTTAATGAAAGAGATACTGAATGGAAACAAGTTAGCTATAAGTCTTGGCAGAGCATGAAACAGGAAATATATTTTATACACATGGGCACTGCAATACATTTGGATATCTTCATACTATATAAATGTATTTTCAGACTGGCATACAACATCATGTTTAAAGGCCTTCTACATGACCATTAACTGACAGAAAAACATTTTAACGGAATGCACTTATGAATTTTGAAGACTGTATTTAGGAATAGTAAAATTAATGTTAAGTTCTGTTAAGCCCGAAGTACCAGTGGCATATTTAAGAAGATAAATATTAATTGTAGCCACTAAATATACTAATCACTACATAAAATGTTCAAGATGTTACTAATAATTCTTGGTCATTGGTAGAACTAAATGTGCCAGGCAGTATAACATTTTTTCTTCCTTCTTATTTTCCTTGATTTATCATATTTATCCACATACTTCCATTCTTCCTCTACTTCCTCATGTTCATGGAGTCAAATGAACATACAAAAAATAAAAAAAAACTTAAAATTTAACACCTTTGGCTTTTCTGAAAATATGAAATTAAGGCCGAATTGTGTTAAGTGCTATGTAAAAGACATCTAAAGAACGAGACATATATATTATGAGATAAGTTTATTATCAAATTTTAGATATGCAATTAGTATTAGACTAAATTTATCTGTTGGTTTTTCTAATCAGCAGAAAAGTGATAGCCAAAAAATATCCTACAAACAAGAAACAACAATATATTCGCCATGTTATCTGCACTCTGAACCTTTATATTTGTTTTGCATAACAAACACTTAATAAATGTTAGGGTAAGGAATAATGGTGGAGCAGATCATCAGTAAGACTTTTGCTGACTAATCAAATTAGTTTCCTCAACATTCTTAGAATCAATCAGTTTCTCTAAGGAAAAGCAGATATAGTTTTGTTATGCATTGTTAGAGGAGGACGAGGTATGAATTTTGGGTCAATGGAAAAAAAAATACAAAAATAAAATTGGGAAAGGCTAATGGCCAGACTGATTTTCATAACTCCTTGAGAAAATTAATCTATATTGTCATAAAGCAGGATCATGATTTCTTTTGGGAGTCAAGACTTGAAAAGAGCATGAAGGGGCCTTCTAGACTATAATGTTTAACAAAATGCACCTAAAAAGGTGCCGCATTTTTAATTCATCATATAAAATTATATGGGAAATTAAGTTTTTAAAATTATTAATGTAAACTATGGAAATAGAATTTTACTTTTCTAAAGTGAATAGCTCACTCTACAAAAATAAAACATGGTATTTAACATTTAATTTTGGTAGATTCTAAAATATTCTCCCAAGATTTCCCCTGGCTTAACCTACCTGTGTAATCCCCTTCAATTGAAGTTGGGAGTCATTTCTGAATATGATGTGGTATCACTGCTGTGGTTAGCTTGCTGGTAAATTGACTTTGAGTTAATCAAAAGGAGATTATCCTGGGTGGACCTGACCTGATTAGGTGAGCCCTGAGAGAAGGTGAAACATCCTGCTGCTCTGGAAGAAAGAAAGCTGCCATGACTGAATTGCCTATGGGGCCATGTGGCAAGAAACTGCTGGTGATTTTTAGAAGCTGAGAGTAGTTTGTGGCCAACAGCCAGAAAGAAAATGGAAGCCTCATTTACACAACCACAAGGAAATAAATTCTATCAATGGCCTATAAGTTTGGAAGAGGCTGCCAAGTCTCAGATGGAAATCTCAGACCCAGCCTAACACTTTGATTCCAGCCTGGTAAGACTTTGAACAGAAGATTCTGTTAACTATAAGAGAATAAACCACTACTTTTGTGATAATTTTTTAAAGGCAATAATAGAAAATGAATAGGTCAAATTCACATTTTCTCAACGGAACATCACATTTTCATCTGTGATTGATAATCTGGTTTTACCTGTGCTATCTCATACATAGTGGAATTGAACCACCAGCTAAGAAATGGTTATGCAAAAATTTGAAAAGAAAGCTAGTTTTGCTTTGAATAAATTCTGTCAACTTAAATAACTCTTTGAAAGGAAATACATCTTAAATGCTTCCTGTTACAATAGAAAATTGCCTACGTATGGTGCTGCCATCCTTTAGTTATGGAAATAATTGTGGAGGACACCGTGGAATTATGCAGGACTTTTTCAATGGGAAGGACATGAGAAAACATAAGGATGAATTTAAGACATCATCAAGATATTTGTAGAGGCTATATTACATATTTTTGCTAGCAATCAGGAGTAGATATCAGAAGACTAAAACTCAAGCCACAGACAAGAATCAGACTGGAGAATCAGTAGAAGTAGCAAAAATTTATAAAGGTATATTTATTCTCTTATAATCTCTGCTGTAATCCTAAAATACTCTTCTAACACTTGAACTTTCAGAGTCTTGCATCTTATACCTTTTCTCTCATTTTCACAAGTAAGCCCTACACTTAGGTCAAGTTCAGGTTTTGTTTTAGTTTTCTAGCTGCTAAAACAAATACAATAGCTTGACTTAACAACAGGAATTTATTGGCTTATGATTTCAGAAGCTAGAAGGCTTCTTCACAGGGTCGCTCTCTGTGGCCAGCTGGAAATTTTAAGGTTTCTGGCACTTCTGCCACATGGCAATGCCCATGGCAATATCTTCTCCTTTCTCCTCTGGTTTCATTGACTTCTGACTTTAGATGCTCCCTGTGGCTTCTCCTTCTTTATCCAATTTCTTTTGTTTATAAGGACTTCAGCCACATTGGTTAAGGCACACTTTCATTCCATGTGCCTGCCTTAATTTATAAAACCTTCAAAGATCCTATTCACAAATGAGTTCACACATACAGGAATAGGGGTTGGGACCTGAACATGTCTTTGGTGAGGAGCATTATTCCATCTCAACAGGTAATATATTGCCATAATGAACTGTGAGACTAATAAAAGTGTCTTATTCCTACATGAGTAGGGTGGAGCTGCTCTTTCTAGATCTTCAGAATTTTTTCTCTGGAGAATCCTCTACTGGGGGAAAGACAGAAAAACAGTTGTTTTGAAAAATGAAAAATATATTTTAGCCTTCCTTTTAATTACCCCTCACAAACCACTTAATATTCGTAAATTCATTTTTATTTTTTTTAAACGTAATCCTCTTTTTTTTTCTTTATTTTTACTTTTTATTCACCTCCCCCTCCCCAAGGATGCTCCTTCATCTGTCTGCTCATCTTCCTCAGGAGGCACCAGGAACTGAACCTGGGACCTCTCATGTGGGAGGCATGTACCCAATTGCTTGAGCCACATCCACTCTCCTAAATTCACTTTTTTTTTTTTGCAATTAATCACATAATTTAATGCTCAGTATTATTAATCATCAGGGAAATGCAAATCAAAATCACAGTATGTATAAAAGAGACAAAAAGAAAAAAAATCACAATATGTTATTAATACACAACACTTAGAAGGTCTAAAATTTAAAAAACAACAACAGAACATATACAAGTTTCCAATACCAAGTGCTGACAAGGATGAAAAGAATGGCACCTTTCATACACTGCTGGTAGAAATGCAAAATGCTACAACCACTTTGGAAAATAATTTGGCAGCTTTTCATAAAGTTAACATACACTTATTATATAACCTAGAAATCTTACTTCTAGGTATCCACCCAAGAGAAATGAAAAGTTAATGGAAAAAAGATAAAAGATGACAACACTGAGAAAACAGGCATGTTAGAATTATCTGACAAAATATTTTAAAGCAGTCATCATAAAAATGCTTCAGAAAGCAATTATGAATATGATGGAAATGAAACAATGGAAAGAGTTAGCAAAAAAATTTAAAGTTTCAGGAAATAATAGTAGATATAAAAAAGAACCAAATGGAATTTTATAATTTGCAAATGCAATAAATAAAATAGAGAAGTTCAGTGGATATATGGAAAGAATCAGTAAATTAGAGGATAGGACAGTATGAATTACCCAAACTGAACACCAGAGAGAATACAGATTGAAAAAAAAAAAATAGAGCTGCAGGGATATCTGGAATGTATAGCAGACAGTCCAACATTTGGGACATCAAAGACCTGGATGGGGAGGAGAAAGAAGTTGGGGATAAAACAATACTCAAATGGGAGCAGATATAGCTTAAGTGCTTGAGCTCCTGCTTCCCATGTATGATGTCTGGGGTTCAATCCCTGGTACCTCCTAAAAACAAACAAACAAATAAACCAACTCATTGGGGAGCAAATGTAACTCAGTGGTTGAGTACCTGCTTCTTATGTACCAGGTCCTGGGTTCAATCCCTGGTACCTCCTAAAAAAGAAAAAATTCTCAAAGAAATAATGGCTAAAAATTTCCCTAATTTATTGAAAGATAAACCTACATATTCAAGTAACTAAGTGAACCCCAAATAAGACAAACCTGTGACTTCCAGGCCAATACATGGTAAAAACTTCTGAAAGCTGCATACAAATAAACATATCTTGAATGCATTAAGAACATAACAATGCCATGTCTATAGGGGAAGTAGTCAAATGATGGCATATTTCTCTTCAGAAACCAAGACTGAAAGAAGAGACAGTATTTTCCAAATGCAAAAATAAATAAACAAATATCAACCTAGAATCTTATACCCAGTAAAAATATCCTTCAGGAATCTTCTTACATGAGGGAAACAGAGAATTTGCCAATACCAACCAAACCTAAAATAATGGCTGAAGTAATTGCTCTAAACAGAAAGGAAACAATAAATAGAGTCCAAGGAATAACAGGGTAAAAGATATAAGTAAATATAATAGATTTTCCTTTTTCCCTTGAGATGTCTAAGTTATGTTTGAAACAAAATTCATTACACTGTTTGATGCATTTTTAAATATATGTAGATGAAATATTTAAGAAAATTATATTAAGTGTAAAAAGGTAAAGGAAATTAAAAAGAGGTAAGGCCTCTATACTTCACTTCAACTAGTAAAATGACAACAGTGGTAGGTTGTGATGTTATTTATATTAATGTAGTATGTATTATTATTATATATTATATAATGTTTATATATAATGTGTAAAATATAACACATAGAGCAACCATTAAAAATTCTACATGAAAAGACAAAATAAAAACTTTATATACAAATGGAAATGGATTTTTAAATTCTTTAAGTAAACTACAGCAATGAAGGAAAAAGAAAACAAACAGAAACAAAAACTAAAATCACAAACCAATAATTTCATTAAATAAAAATGGTCAAAATATACCACTTAAAAGACACAGACTAGCAGAATAAATAAAAAAAAAAAACATGCCCCAACTATATGTTACCTGCAAGAAATTCACTTCAAATATAATGATATAGGCAGAGTGAAAGTACAAGGATGGAAAAAGATTATCTGCAAATATTAGCCAATGGAAAATCAGTGTGTCTATATTAATTTCAGTTAAATTGACTTTAGTGTAAAAATTATAAGAGATAGAACAGGATGTAATGTAACAACAAAAGAGTCACTCAACCAAGAAGACATAACAATCCTAAATATTTATGTACCAAACTGCAAAATTGAAACTATGTGAAATAAGGAAACATTGATACAAAGCAAAGGAGAAACTCATTATTCCACAAGTCAATGCCCTTCTTTATAGAAGAAATAGAAAATAGCAAGGATGTGGAAGAGTTGAAGTGTCAACCAACAGAATCTAATCAACATTTATAGCACATCACACTCATCAATAGCATGATATGGAGCACATACCAAGGTCAATAACACAAACCTCAAGAAGCTTAACTGAATTAAAATCAGACAGAATATGTACTCTGAACATAATGGAAGCAAACTAGAAATCAATAAATGAAAGATTACAGAAAAAACATCAAATATTTCAAAACTAAAGACATAGTTACAAATAATGCATAACTTAAAGAAGAAGACTCGAGGTAATAAAAATATAACTTGAAATTAATGAAAATGAAAATACAATATATTAAAATTTGTTGGACTATGCTAAATCAATGTTAGAGGGAAATTCATAGCATTATTGAAAAGGAAAAAAATTGAATCAATAATAGAAGCTCTCACATCAAGGAAAATAAAAACAAAATAAATCTAATGCAAAAAGAATGAAGGACATAATAAATAGCAAAAATCATTGAAATTTAAACAAGGGCAAATCAGGGAAACAAAGAGCAAGTTCCTTGAAAAGATCAATTAAACTGGCAGAACTCTATCAAGATTACAATAAAAATAGAGAAAACCTCTGAAGCAGACAGATGGCAAATAAGCATATAAAATTTTTTTCAATATCATTAGCAATTTATTTGGGAAACACAATTTAAAACCACAATGAAGTATCACTACATACCTATCAGAATGGCTAAAACAAAATATAGTAACAACATCAAATGCTAAAGAAATTAGTTTATTTGTAATTTATTGTTGGGAAAGTAAAACAATTTCAGATAGTCTAGGAAACAGTTGGAAGATTCTTAAAAAATAAACATATAACTACTTTATGATCCAGCAATTACACTCCTGGGCATTTACCAGAGGAATGAAGGCACAATTATGTTCTCACCAAAACCTACTATGAATGTTTATAGCAGCTTTATTCATAATTGCCAAGCTGGAAACAGCTCAGAGGCCATTCACTGGGTTAATTTGTTTAAAATAACTGTGGTACATCTATACCATGGAATACAATTTAGCGATAAAAAAGGAACCATCAATTTAGCAATAAAAAAGGAATGAAGTAACAACCTGGATGAATCTCCAGAGAATTATGCTAAGTAAATAAAGCCAACCACAAAAAGTTACACTTATTGTATTTTGGGAAAGGAGAATAGATTAGAGGTTTCCAGGGACTGAGGAGGGGATGGGGAAAAGAGGGAAGTAAGTATGGCTATTAAAAAGGCAACATGAGGGATTCTTGTGGTGATGGAAATGTACTGTCTCTTGACTGTTTCAACGTCAATATCCTGGTCGTGATATTGCAAGATGTTATCATTGGCAAAAGCTGGAATCCCTCTGCATTATTTGTTACAACTATATGGGAATCTACAATTATCTTAAAATAAAATGTTTTATTAACATTATTTTGGAGTTTCATCTGTAATGTTCTGTATATCATTATTACTCTATATGACAGAGAATATGAGCATGCACATGTTATTTATCCTTTCACATGTTTATGGATATTTGGCTTATTTGCAGTCAGTACCTATTATGAATAAAGCTACTCTGAATATTCATATACAAATCATTTTGGAAATAAGTTTTCACTTTTCTTTAGAAAAAACTTAGATATACAAATACTTGGCCATATAATAGGGGCAAATTTAACTTTTTAAGAAACTGACAGAGACTTTTTAAAAATTTGCATCCCATTTTTCATACTCATCATCATTGGTTGAGTGCTGTGTAAGTTCTACTCACTACAATGTGTAAGTTCTACTCACTACAATGTGTTAGCATCAACTCTATTCATTTCCACACTTTTACGGTCAAGTTAATTAAAACTTCTACTTACATCAAGCATCAGTACCCCTTTGAGGTTAATTTTATTCTTAGTTTGCTGAAAGTCTTTATCATAAATGAGGAATGAAATTTCTCAGTTGACGGCCTTCTTTAAAGTGTGATTATAGTCAATTATATTGATTTATTTTTATTGTAATAATAAGCTTATAATTCTAGGAAAATGCATCTGCATCAGGATGTATTTTTTTTTTGTATTAATCTATGAAATTTGCTATTATTTTAGGATTTTTGCATCTATGCTTATGGGGGATGTTCTGCAATAATTTTTACTTTTCTCTCTAATACTTTTTTATCTTTTTATGTTTTTATTTTATAATATCTTTGTATTATTTTGGTATGAGAATGATCATGAAGGAGGTGGGAATTGATATGACCTCCTCTATTAGAGTTTGCAAAGGATTGTTATTTTTTCTAAAATATATGGAAGCTTTCACCAGTAATATCATCTGAGCCTAAAGTTTTCCTTGCTGAAAATTTCTTAATTAGAAATCCATTTATTTATTAATATAAGACTATATGGATCATCTATTTATTCTTGTATTTGTTTTAGACATTTGTGTCTTTCAAAGATTTTGTACATTTTATTTTGCTGGTTGAAGGTATTATCACAAAGACGTTTGCTTTTTTTATTAAAGCGCACTTATATCCTCTTAATAATTTTAAGATTTTTACTAATATTCATTACTTAGTTCATTCCAATTGCTCGTAAATTTTGTCTTCTCTTTTAGTCTCAGTCTATTATAGAAATCTATTTAATGATATTTATTTCAGAGAACCCAATTTGGGTTCATTGATTTTCTCTATTTTGTTCCACTATTTTATTAATTTTAATTATCTTTATTATCTTCTTCCTTCTACTAAAGTTTGGTATAATTTCCACTTCTTTTATTAGTACCTTAATGAGAAAGTTTAGATCATTACTTTAATTCTTTCTTCTTTCCAAATATAAGCATTTAAAAGAAAACTTAATCTCAAAACTGTTTTATCTGTGTTAGAAAAATTTTGATCTATATTTTAAAAGTTTTCATTCATTTAAATGTATTCTATTTTCCTTATGGATTCTTTTTCATCCTGTTAATATTTAGAAGTGAACTGTAGTTTTCACATAGTTGAATGGTTTCAAGATAGCCCTTTTTTTGATGATTACTAATTCAATTCTGTTGCTTAAATTTTGTTGTGGTTTTTTGTGAATCCTTTCTTTTCACCTAACATAAAGTTTTCAAGGTTTTTCCATGTTGTAGCATATATCAGTATTCAATTCCTTTGTATTAATGAATAATAATCAATCATTATAGCTTTACCACACTATTTGTCCATTCATCAGATAATAGACTTCTGGATTATTTTTTTTTAATTTTGTATATTGTGAATAATGCTCCTGTAAGCATGTGCGCACAAGTTTTTGTAGGAACCCATTCATTTTTTATTTTCATTTTTTGTTGATATATACCTATGAGAGAAATTGCTGGATCATATGGTAACTTCATATTTAACATTTTTTGGAACAAACAGTTTTCCATAGCAGCTATACCATTTTACATTCCTACCAGCCATTTATCCACATCTTTGCCCATAGGTGTTATTATATGTCCCTATGAATACAACCATCTTAGTGAGTATGTAGTGGTATCTCATTAAGATTTTGATATGTATTTACATTTAGCTAATGGTGTTAAGAAGTTACATGTAATTGTTGGCCATTTGAATATATCTATCTTCCTTGAAAAAAATGTCTATTTTGATCATTTGCCAATTTTTCCTTGAGTTATTTTCATTTATTATTAAGTTGTAAGAGTCCTTTATATATTGTAGACACAAATTTCTTGTCAGCTATCTGATTAGCAAATATTTTCTCCCTTTCTGTGTGTGTTATATTTTTCATTCTTTGCGGGTATCTTTTGCAGCAGAAAAGGTTGTACTGTTTGATGAAGTCCAATTTATCTATTGCTTGTATGGATGCATATTATTTAAGACAATATTGCTTAATTCAAGGCCAATTCTATGTGTTTTTTTAAAGAATTTTATATTTTAGCTCTTACATTTGGGACTATGATCAATTTTGAGTTAATCTGTATGTATAATGTGATGGAAGGGTTCAATGGCATTCTACTGCAGGTGGATACCAAGTTGGTCCAGCACCTTTTGTTGAAAAAACTATTTTTCTCATAGAATTGTCTTAGCAACATTACAAAAATGAATTGACCAGGAATGTAAAAGTTTATTTCTAGTCTAGCAATTCTATTCCATTGACTTATTTGTCTAGCTTTATGCCAGGACCATAAGGTATTGATTGTTATAGTTTTGGATTATATTTGAAGCCTTATGTGTGAGCCCTTCAGTATTGCTTCTTTTTTATCAAGACTGGTTTTCCTATTCTGTATCCCTTGCATTTTCATATGAATTTAAAGATCAATTTTTCAATTTCTAAAATAATAACAGTAATAAAGTAATAATAGTAATAATAATATGCAGCCTGGGGTTGTGATAGGGATTGCATTGAATCTGTAAATCAATCTGAATAGTATTACCATCTAATAATAAGTATGGGATGTACATGAACATGGGCTGTTTTTCCTTTTTTTTTTGATATGCTTTAATTTACTTCAATAATATTTTGCAGTTTTCAGTGCACAAGTCTTGCACCTTTTTGTAAAATTTAGAATTGTATCCTTTTGATGCTATTGTAAGTTTATCTGTTCCTAATCTGTAGCAGAAAGGTCAATCTTTCACCATTAACTTTGATGTTAACTGTTTTTCATAGCTGCCATTTAACAGGTTGAGAATGTTGTCTTCTATTTCTAGTCTTTGAGAGCTTTCATCATGAAAGATTTTTGAATTTTTGCAGATGTTTTTCTGTCTCTGAGATGATCATTTGTTTTGTGTTAGATTATTAAAATGGTGTTGTTACATAGATGTTTTTCAGATATTAAATTAACAATGCATTCTTAGCAGAATACCCACTTCGTCATACATAATTCCTTTTATATGTTGCTAGATTTGGTTTGCTAGTATTTTTGTGACTATATTTATAAAGAATATTGGTTTGTAGTTTTTCATTGTCATGATGCCTTTGCATTAGAAGAAAATATCCAACTGTCTTATTTCTATGTAAGAAAACAATGTTATCATTCCAAAATATGAAATCATTATATATCTATCATGATACATACAGAGAATAAAATTTATATTGATATAGGAAAATTAACTTTCATCATCATGTTTCTTTTGAATAGAAGAAAAGCATAAAATTTCTTTGTGAAGCTATTTATTTAGAAAGCAAATTACTGTCATATTTTTGGTTCTTTTTAAAAAGATTTTCCTCTTTCAGAGCTGTTATTTTCAATCCAAATACATTTAAGATATTTATGCAGGATGCTGTTTATGTCTTGTATGTGGCTGGCACATAAACATTATTTAAAATAGGCACGTTTTTGTATTAAGGGTATTATTTCTTAACCTCTCAACTAAAGTTTATAAATAACTGATTCTGGCACTGTGTATATTGTTGTATGAATGAGCAAGGGAAGCAATATGAAGCTCTTACCATAACTGATCATTAATACTCAAGAGTGTTTTATGTTGGAGGAGAAAAAAAAAGTTGACTATCATCAAATGGAAAACAGAAACATGATTATACCCAGAAAATAAAAGCAGTAAATGGTTCATTTGCTCTCTTTCCATTTGTAGAAGTGTAATAAAAATGCCAACTAGATTGATTTTTAGGCAAACAGTACAATGCAATAAAGTTAAGATTACTAGAGGAGATGCATTAATACAGAACATTCCTCTTTGGTTCTGCCTTTCTACTTCAATTTCAAAAGTACTTGGGTATTTTAATTTCGGTTATAGATATTCATTTAGCTTCCAATTCAAAGAGAACTCTCTTTTCTACAAATAAATCTGAATACTTCTAAGTTATTTCTTTTTACCATGCTTTTTTGGATTTTAATCTTAATATTTACCAAAAAAAATCACAGCATTTGAAAGAAGTTACAGTCCAGTATATCATAGAAAGTCCTGAATGCCTTTCAGTTTACATGTTATTAAGCTGCTGCAGCAGCTGCAGCTGCATAGGATTTAGCACAGCATATGGTGTTGATGCTTTCTCTTTTTAATGAAAATCTGAATTATAAATCTCTTGCAACAAACTGGTGATGAGATGCTTACAAAGTTATAACACATATTACTAGATATTTAAATATGCCACACTTTTTTTTTCTTGTGTGCAAAAAGGGTGACAATATTATGAAGGGATGTTGAAAGGGAAGAGGAGAAGAAATAAAATGGAATGAAAGGGTAAGAAAAAATGTAGAACTACAAGGTAAAATCTAGTGTCCCCCTAAAATGAGTGTCTTAAAAGGCTAACTCTATTATATGAGTTAAATTATTATTTAAGTAGTAATTTATAAGTTTTGTTTAAATTTTGAAAGCAATAAGGATATAAGAAAGTATATTTATGCATTTTATTGATGGAGGGCAAGAGATGTAGAGCAGCAGCTAAACAGAATCTATGCCAGTTCAGGGTTTGTAAGAACACTATGTAAGATTTCTCAAGTAAAATCTTCTAATATGAATTTTATGTCAGCTTTTTAAATATAGAAAAGTTAGATTATCAATTTAAAAAAATTAGAAGTGCCAGACATATAGTATACATATTCCAGAAAAAGACCACAGTAAAGCTTGCCTGCTACTCATTGACTCCTATTTTCTGGTTCTTAGTGGCATTTATTCATTCTACAAGTTACCCAGTGACTCTGTATGACTCCAATCCTTTCCTCTCCTGTAAAAAACAAATCTGACGAGAATATTATTCTTAGGGTTTTGAAAATTCCTATCTATGGTCTTTGGGATTTTTTTTTCTTTTTAATAAAAGAGTGGGGGGTGGGGTGGGCACTTCCGAGATCTTCCAAAAAAGAAATACATGGTCAGTAGAAGATCTAACAAGGGAGAAACCATCCTTATTCATCAGAGTGACATAAAATATATGTTTTAAGGGACAATAGGTTTTCCTTATATGTACATACATACAGAGAAGCTTAGTTAACAATGTAATAATTTTTAAAACTCTCTTAGTTACAGAAAATTGATCTTTTTGTCACCAATGATACTATCATAACTTACAAAGTTATGATACGCTCCTCACAAACAAAACTTTCATCATCATAGCTAGATTTGATTTACTTTCTCAATGTCCTTTGTGGATTATAGATCAGAGATTAAATTTGTTTTTTCATATCCATTGGTTTCAGGCCAAGCAGCCATATGTTATTTTATGGATTGAGATGGAGAAGATTAGAAATGACAATTTCTGTTTTCAAACGAATCTCTTCTCTCCGTTGTGTTAATTAAACTTTACAGGCTCTACTTTCTCTTTATACAGAGGGAAGTCCCGTCTCTTCCACAAAAGGAAGACATCAAAGTGCTGGCAGAACTGTCTTCACCATTATTCAGATGCTTCAACATGGTTCTGCATACTAGAGTGGGCATAATTCCATCACAAGGTTAGTAAGTCTACTCCATATACTCTACAGACCACTATGAAAATAAAAAAGAAAATTTTAAAAATAGCTATCATAGAACTGGACATGAAAAATAAAAATCTAATATATATTACTGAGTTGTGGTTTTTAAAATTTTATTTACAAGATATAATACAGATCTTAATAATCTAGGTAATAGAGTTTGTAAAATATATATAGTATCTCCAACAGAATTCATGGTACATAAATGACTAGTTGGTCACTGCAATTGTTCTGATTATCACTGCCATTATGGTTATCATCACTGAACACAAATACATACAGTTACCTGTTGGCATGTCTAGAAAAAAATGAATGGTATCAAGAGAAGCAACAGATCAATAGACAGGAAATTAATTGAATATTAGATTAAATCTTGACAACTGGCTCCAATTGACACCAAAGAAATTCCATTTACAACACACAGAAAATATTCTTAACATCTTGTTTCCTCATTTATAGTATTTCTCAGCTCTATCACATGAGGCAACCAACCTCAAAGTTTCTATTCTCTATTCCCAAGTGCTAAAAACATAAACCCATGATCCAGCCTGGTACTTTATATAATCTACTTTCCTATTTTTCTCTTTCTCACAATGTTTTAGGCGCTTTGTAGTTTAGTTGTCATTATTCCAGAATAATTTGAGTTATCCTACCTTTTCTGAATTTAATTTTAATGCCTTACTCCATTCCTGCATCCCAAGATATTGAAGTTGGTCAGCTTCAGAGGCTCTATCGTTGAAAGAAAAGACTGGGTACGAGTATGTGAAGGCTTTTATATGAATATTTTTGTCTCTGGTATAGTTGTTGTCAGTGTTCAATTTCCTTTTCTCATTGTCCTGCCCTGAATTTGACATACTGCCCTGATAACCACTCTCAGGTATTTTAGGTTACATAGATTCTGACGACTTCTAAATATTCACCCATGAGATCTAACTATTGGAACTGTCCTCAAATGTATCTTGCAGAGACCAGAAATTGCTGATTAATTAAATGTTCTCCATTTTATAGAGTATTCAATTTGAAAAAACAATTGGGGGACAGACACTATCGTTTGAATTTCTCCAAATTCATGTGTTTCTATTTTAAATTTCTAATTTTTTTTTTTTTTACAAAATGACATTTTTGGCTTTCTTGACACAATTAGTTCAGCATGCATCTCCTTAAAATGATTATTCTTTTTCTCTTGCAAGACAGAAATGTGGTGCTACCTTCTGTTTTTTCTGCTTCTCAGCCCAGAAAATGTATCAGCAAAGAGCAAGCAGGTTGGCTATACTTTTTTAAATATATATTTTTATTGAAGTATATCATTCATACATGAACATACATAAACAATAAGTGTATAAAATTTGTGAGCTTACAAAACAAACATGCATAACATCATACAGGGGTCCCATATATCACCTTTTCACCAACACCTTGCTTTGTTTTAAAACATTTATTACAAACTATTCAAGAGCATCGTCAAAATATTACTACTAACTATAGTCTATATCTTACATTGGTTATACTTTTAATCCAATCCAAGCTATAGCTCATTCTTAAGGAATATCTTTTAAGGGTCTGTTTTTTTGTGTGTGTTTTAAGTGGATTATAATAAACTTATCTGTGGGAAACATATTTATCACCTTTACTGCTATTAATGCATTTGTATATGCAAGGAAAAGTTAGAAACTTAATATAGGAACAAATTATATCTGGACTCAACCAGCTCCAAGTTAGGTGGTAGAAAAATTAAGAGGTTTTCACATTATCCAAAAAATCACATTAATGATTATTCATGAAATACAAACTAGGAGAAATGCAGGAACAACAACAGAAAGGAAGGATGAAGTCACTCCTTCATACGTAAAAAGTAATGGGACATAGATTGCTAAAATATATCAGGGAAATTAATAAAAAGATGAAAATGTATGTGATAACTGAGGATATAATGTCACACTACCAGTTTAGAAATATTAACGATTTAGGTCAAAATTGTTATCCGTATTTTGTAATGCTGACCTAGGCTTACTCTGGGAAGTATATTCCAAAGTTTATTGATGTTAAATATCACCTGACATGATACTTAAATAAATAGATTACTAGGCCTCTGCCTCAAGAGGTTCTCTTTCAACAGGTCCTTTTGACACAGAAGAAATTGTGGTTTACTAAGCATCCCATGGTACTCTAACCTTCAGGCAAGCTTGGGAATCACTAAAGCTGAAGAAGGTCCCTGACCTTGGCACACACTGAGTCTTCGAATCTTCTTCATTTGTCCTCAAAGCTTGTGAAGCAGGCTATAATTATTACATATTCTAAATTGTTTTACTTACTCCTGATCAACTGCTCATATTGGTGACTGACAACTGTGTGAAATCTGATATATATTTGATACCTTCTTAACTTGGACTTAAGAATGGGTTTGCTTTTGTAAACGTTAACTTGCTTAAGAATCACTTGGGGGGAGTTGCTAAAATGCAAATCTGTGCTCTACCACATAGATTTGGATTCATTTAGTCTCTGGTGGGACCCAGGAATTCATATCTGAGATAAGATCTCCTGCAGATTCTGAAAAATGAGCTGTAAGATTCCATGTTGAGAAATCCCACCATAGAGTAATAATAAAGTAAAATTACAAAAACATCTCTGAGCCACCTCACATTTGAATGTCCACCTAAACACAGGCAAACACCATGGAAATAACCTCTAAATTTAAGACTTCTTTTAATTGGCAACTTATACCTGAATTTTACTATAAATGATGTACTTGAATATCACAGAGTATTATCTTTAGTTATTGGAAATATTTTGAGATTCATTCTATTAAAAAAGAAGCTACAGGGCAGTATTTTTAGATGATTAAATTAAAGCAAAACTAGTATTTTCATGTCTTAAGATAAGTGATCTTCTGATTTTTTGAGGCCATGCAAAAGAGGATAAAATTTTGAATTGCAATTATACTCTCTTCTTATATATCAGAAACACCATTAAAAACTGAAGTTATGTTTTCCTACAGGTAATCTTGAAATTTTGCAATTCACATTGTAGTAGGTAAAATACAGCTTTCATTACTATGTATAACAAGACAGGGAATTTGGATTTATATGAGACTATTTCTGATCCATTTTGCATTAAAATGTTATGCACATGTTTGATGACAGTTATATTATTACGTTCCTCACTAATGATTTCAGTAAAATTTTACATAGCTGTGTTATATTTCTGAGTCTCATTAAATATCATATTTGAAGGATTTTATTTTAGGTGCTTAGCCATTATCTATCTCAATTGCTGTGATTCTAGGGTATAATGCTTAAACAAAAACTTTGAGTTTATAAGCAGGGTTGTTTCAGAATTTGCAAGCATCTGATTTTCTGAAGAATGAAACTGGCAATCCTATAATCATTAATGCAATAGATAATGGAAATATTAAAGGATAAATAGATATAAACAGTGGATTATTATATTGGGGTATCCGTGTATAAATTAGGTAAAATTTGTCTATGTAATTAGTACTTTTTTAATTTCAGAAAAAGGTGTCCAATTTAATGAAGAATAATAATACTGAATTTCTGTTGCATGACTACCACAAGGCAATCAGAAAATACATTAACAGTATAAAACAGTGCTGTGTGTATGTGTGTGTGTTCTTGTGTTTTTTAACATGTTTTAACTAGAACATCAGTGTTTTAAGTACAGTCAAATTTGTGTAAACAAGTTTTGATTTCTGTTTTAATCATAGAGCAAGGCCTTTCTTCCTTATCTATGGCATCACAAAGGACAGCTATCACAGCATTTTAACCTTGATTTTTATAAAATTACATTGTGTTCAGTAAGGAACTCTGAATGCTATATTTCTATACATGAAAACATCAAATTTGATATGATTTTTGAAAAAGTATCCTACCTCACTTTTCACATGCCATTGCTATATTCAAATGCTCTTTATTTTTTAAGAAAGGAAAGTGCGTTTTCCTTTGTATATATTTTAATTTCAGTTAATATTACTGCTTCAATTTCAAAGAATTAATAAATTTTTAACCATTATGCTTTTAAAATATGATAGAGAAAATCACAATTTATGATACTCTAAAAAATGCTGCTCATTTGTAAAATAGATAATTGAAAGGTAATACAATTATGAAAGTATACTATAAGCATTTTAACAGATTCATTGATTTGTGCTGCTTCTAACATCACGAAACATAATGGATAGCTAGAGTTTCAGTTCTAGGAAATCATCATGGATAATTTGTCTAGGGGATCAGTCAAACAAGTGTCTCTAAGTTATTTAAAATGTCATCTTAATTGAAGACAGGTCTCAAGGAAGTGAATTGGTGCACTCTAAAACACATGGACATACTTTGTGTCTATACTATTATTGGAAGCTAAGAGGTAATTATAAATCACAGAGGTGACAGTGGCTTGAAGGGTCAGGTTAGAAAGACAAGGAGAAAAATTATAGCCTAATTTTTTTAAAAAAGGTTGTGTGTTTAAACCCATTGAGTTATTTAATAAGAAGACTTAGAGAAAGGATGGTACACTGTCATGCCACTTTAGCATATTGAATAGCTCAAGGGGAAAACATTGCAAGGAAGGTTTAATTAATTTCCTTCATCTAATCCTCTGTTAACCACTGAATAAGCCTCTGTCACATGAATCACATGAATTTCAAGGACAGAGTAAAAGCCACTTAAAAGTAGTCATAGACCAATAAGGTTATTAAGAGACCATTTCTAAGTTCTCCATTATAGTCAATGCATTTGACATTAATATCACTCAAAATCCATATTACAGATCAGTGGTTTCATAAAATATTGATTGCTTTGTTGTGTCCTTACATACTAACATTATAGTTTAAGTAGATTAGCAAGGGAAGTCCAGATTTTCAGTCCTACCTTGGTTGTGAAAGACAGCAACTCCTGTAACAGATTGAAATGGAAATAGTTGGAGCACTGGAGGTATATCAGTTTCTATATCTAAAATTTAATGTCAGCCTTATAGCTTTGTATTTTACATAGAACTTTTCACTCTCAGGGTTACATGAAGGGACAGGAGATTAATGAGGTGACATTTTAAAAAGTTTTATGAATGCTAAATATTATCACTCTTTTCTGTAAAAGAAATGGAGTCATAAGTAGGTTAAGTAACCATTAAAATTGTTAGCCTTTAAAAGGATCCATTTAATGCTGCATTTAACTGCATTTCAAGCACTTATTCCCTTCTACTATTCTTAGCTGTCACTTTGAGTGCCAAAAATGGGGTGAGGATAGGTACCATGTATAAAAATATGTAAAGTTTGAGAGTCACTTAAATTATCTTTCCAAATATATATCTATATATCAAGTTGAATGCTCAAAGAACAGGTTTTGCTTATGCTTTGCCAAAAAGCCCCTTCAAATTGAGATTTTCTTTAATGTAATGGGGAGAAAAGATAGATTTACAGATAAACATACTTTCTCCTCAGTAAACTTACTTGCCTAAAGCTCTACTAGTATTCTGAAATGAAAAGATGGTGTCTCAGTTTGCTACAGGGCTGCCAATGCAAAATACTAGAAACTGGTTGGCTTTTATAATGGGCATTTTATTCTGGGAAAATCTTACAGTTCTGAGGCCATGAGATGGCCAAATCAAAGCACCATCGGAGATGTTTTCTTACTAAAATCAGCTACTGTTGATCTGGGATCCTGCCACATGCATCTTTGCTGAGGTCTCTGCCTTCCCCCTCAAGGCTCACCAAGAGCTCAGCTGTGGATGATCAAGCATATGGCTCGTTTCTCTCTGGGCCTCCTATCTCAGCCTCAGATGCTCTGCTTTCTCCCTGAGCACAGCTGTGGGCAATCAGACATATGCCTTGTCTCTTCAGCCTTGAGCTGCTCCGTGGACCTAGCCTCTTGGGAGTTTCATGCCATAGCCTCATCTGCTAATGACTCTTGAGTCATCTCTCCCACATGGCTGGGTCAAAATGGCATAGCTCCCTTTCTCAGTTTATATAAGACCCAGCAAGAGGGTGGAGACCTAAACTGGGTCATGCCTCACTGATTTAGACCAATCAAAAGCCCTAAAGTGATCAAATCAAATGATCTAATCAAAGGCCCCTTAACTGAATTTAAAGCAATCAAAGGGTCTTATACTCACAGGAATGGATTCGTTCAAAAACATAATCTTTTTTGGGGATTCATCAAATTCAAACTATCACAGATAGTGTAGAAAGAGCTTCAAAATCCATGTTGAAGAGCAGTTATGTGCCCCCAGTGATAGCTCTAGTGACAGGATTGAAGGGAATGAGAGCACTTCTTACTGAATTAAGGATTTAGGGGTTTTTTTCCTGCCAAAAATGCAGTTTAATTCAATATTAAAGCTGTAATGGGAGGTTCTATAAGGTCCTACAATTTTTGCAGCACAATAGTTATAAAAGTATCTTTTTTAAAAAACAATTTATTGAAGTATATCATTCATACATGAACATACATAAACAATAAGTGTTCAGTAAACATTGTGAACTTACAAAACAAACATGCATAACACCATACAGGGCTCCCACACATCACCCCACCACAAACACTGTTTACTGTTGTGAAACATCTGTCAACAAATCATGAAAGAGCATCATCAAAGTATTACTACTAGCTATAGTCCGTATCTTACTCCCCTATACCCTTATTTTAAAGTATTTATTTATTTACTTTTATCCATTATTACCCACCCTCCCATTTTTGCTGTTTTCTGTCCATTCTCTGGGCAACTCTCTGTGTCCTTTTCCTGCCCTCTCTTCTCATCCATCTCCTGTCTTCACTGTGGGAGAGAGGCGTCCTACTGCCTGAGCCTTCTTAGTTCCTGGTTTTCGGCGTGTCTCATCTTAGCTCTCCCTTGTGTCACTCTTCTGTTATGTCATCATTTTGCTGCATGGTGTGTGAGGCCTAGCAGTACACATGTGCATGGGGCCTGGGGGTCTCACCCGCTCGCAGGGCATGGAGGTACACCCGCTCATGGGGTCTGATGGCCCATGCACCTTCTATATTTTTCTTTTTTTAATTTTTACCGGGAGGTCCCAGGGATCAAAACCAGGTACCTCCATATGGGAGATGGACGCCCAACCATTTAAGCCACATCTGTCTCCCTGCTATATCTCTTAAGGTTGGCCAAAGATACCTAGAGTTACAGTCATTTTTCATACAGGATGGTCATATAATAAATCAAGCTTAGTTTATCAGCAACATTCTAAAAACCAAACCTAGGGAGAAAACCTAGGTCTGGGGACACATGCATGGTTTCTAAAATAGTGAATGTTTAGCCTACCATGATTATCACAAAATTAGGATGAGAATATTTTGATATGAGAGAATATTTGTATAAAAGTATCATTTTAACAATGCATTTCTTGATTAAGACTTTTGAAGAGTATATTTTAAGAATAATGGGTAGAATTGATAATATCTTACAGTGTATCAGGAAGAGGAAATGCTTTAAAAAGTAGAGCAAGAAAGTGACAAAAACATCATTTTCTTACATTATTCTACATGAGTTTAGTTGTAATTATTTAATAACAATAATTTGTAAAATGCTAACCACAGCAAAAATGATAAATAAAATGATAATACCAGAGACTAAAGACAGGAATCTTTACAGATTTACTCATCTGGAGGAAATTGGGGCCTGAGATCAGGTGAAAAATACACAGAAGTAATTATATTTTTTTAAAAATTTGCATACAGAGCATCAAAATCCCGCTGATAGATAAGTTCTCTGTAGTTACATTTTCAAGGCTAGCCAAGTGGTGCTGGTAGTTTCAACGTCCCTAAATCTTTCACTATTTAATTTGAAATTTTGCCTAAATATAATGGAATGTCATGAAATAATTTTTAAATAAACTAACTCAAATGGAAAACAAGAAGAAGTGGAAGAAGAAAAAATGAAAGTGGAAATTGAAAAAGTAAAGGAGAAGGAATGTAAGAAACAGTAGAATCAACATCAACAAAGAGAAAAGTACACTTTACACACAAAAGACAGCTACACCAGGGAAAATCAATGACCAGTCTTCTTTCTAGCAAACTACGTTTAACTCATGCATATTAATGTAATTGTCCCCTGCATTTCCTATGCATCCATTCAAAAAGCATATGAAGCAAAAAGTAACACAGATCAAACTTTTCAAATTTCTTTGTTCTTATTAAAAAGTCCACATCATGAACACATGAAGACTCCTCTACTCTGCTTCACACCCCAGTCTCTAATATTGCAAACAACAGTAGAAAGACCAGTCTCTAATATTGCAAAATGTGCAGCTACTCCATAATTATGGAGAGCAAGCTTTTGGTATCAGAGAATTGATATAACTTATATTCTGGAAGAGATAATCCTTTAGATTTGCAATAGCTTGCTTCAATGGAATAGTAAGTATTAGTACCATGACCTTTATGAAACGCTAGGAGGAAGATGAGTTTGTGTTGACAGTTGTCATGACTTTTATACAGTTCTAGGTTCAATGCTTTCAGTAGCCTTATGATTTACTGAGCTTAGAATTTTCCCTTACACAAGCAATAGACTGGTAGAAATAAACTCCCTGATTTTTCTAATTATTCAATTTTGCTCACCTTTGAGATATTTTTCTTTGGCTCACTCCTGTGGCAGTCTCCTCTCCAGAAACAGATAAAAATTCAGAATGCAGCCATCTACAGCTTTATAAAATGAAATTTTACAATATTAGAGTCTTCAATTGATCACATTTTCTTCTTTATATTGAGTAAAAACTCACATAAAAACCCTCCTTCACAAATGACTCT
Organism: Cabassous unicinctus; assembly: GCA_029593785.1. Taxonomy (NCBI): domain Eukaryota; kingdom Metazoa; phylum Chordata; class Mammalia; order Cingulata; family Chlamyphoridae; genus Cabassous; species Cabassous unicinctus. The sequence continues at coordinate 52,592 of JAQZBX010001374.1, forward strand.
TCTCATCAGAATTTGATCATTTTTGAGCCCCATTAAATAATCCAAAATTCTGCTCAATTGCAAATCTTTCCTCAAATATTGTATTATTTCTCTTCTTTTCTTCATCTACAGGCAGATTGAGAAATTTTCCTATTTTCCTTCTATCATTTTTCTCTTTTTCGCCTTTGTGAATTTTTCTCCCCACCTGTGTGTCTTAAATGTTAAGATTCCTGTAGGTTTTTTCCCACTTCCTATTCTTTCCTTGATCAACATAGCTTGAATAAATATTATTGTCATGAGCATTTCCATTTGGAATGATTTTCAGACACTTTCAACTCATAATCAAATTCAATTGCTGTCATTTTCTTGCACAAGCTGGGAGATTTGGGAGTGGGCATGAAATGGATCAAAAGATCAAATAGATAAACTGATGTGAAAATCATTGCTATCCTGAGGGCATGTGAAGGTAGCAGATCCCTGTGTTGGTAAAATATTACTGGGAATAGATGAAAGATATGGGACCAACACATGATGACCAGATGAGGTTGATTTTCAGCTGGTCCCTGAAAAGGCTGCATCCTCATGAAAAAAATTAGCTAGGAAAAGGGGGAAAAAAGCATTTGTTTAAGCTCTTTAAAGAAAAAAAATTCTTTAATATCTTCCGTAGCATAAAAAATGGGTACTTATCAGATTGTTCTACTTTCCAATTTAGTATTGTGATGTGTTTTTTTTCTTTTAAATTTGTTTATATTTATTGAGAAGTTGTGGGTTTATAGAAAAATCCTAAAAAAAATGCAGGCTTCCCATATGTATTAGTCAAGCAAAAGGTTGCTGATGCAAAATACCAGAAATCTGTTGTTTTTAATAAAGGATATTTATTTGAGGTATAAGCTTATAGTCACAGGGCCCTAAAGAGTCCAACTCAAGGTACCATAAGAGGTACTTTTTCACCCGAAGCCTGTTGCAACATGTAGCAATTTGATATTGTTTATGAATTCCAAAAATAGATATTGGATTATGTTTGTGAACTGGTCTGTTCCTCTGGGCACATTAGATTGGACAGATTCAGAGGTTTCACTCTTATTTGATTAAAAAATGATTAAGGCTTTGATTAAGCCACATCAGTAGGATGTTGAGTCCCCGCCCCCTTGTTGAGCAGTGACTCACAGAGAAACCACACCGCAGAAAAGGGAGGTTAGACTTTAATGCTGGAGCCCTGGGAAGTAAACACACAGACAAGCAGACATATGAGGAAGGAGAGAAGGCTCCATTAGACGTGGCAGAGGCCCAGTAAAAGAGATGAGCCATTAGCCTAATAATCTGACCTTGTGGGGAGAGCAGAACAGCTGAGCCCAGGGATAAATGAGCCCTGGGACAGAGATAAGACTTATCCCAGCCTAAAGCTGATATTGGAAGAAGCTGAGAACACGGAGCCTTAAGAGTAAGAGGAAACCTGAACCCTTGCAGATGTTGGCAACCATCTTGCCCCAAAAAATGGCAACAGACTTTGGTGAGAGAAGTAACTTACACTTTATGGCCTGGTAACTGTAAGCTTCTACCCCAAATAATTACAACAGATTTCTGATACTTTGCATCAGCACCCCTTTGGCTGATTAATACACCATGTGTTGATGCAAGATGGTGGGCAATGTCTGAAAGGGTTCAGCCTGCCTTCTTCCTCTAAAGATTCTGTGGTCCCAGCTTCTTCCAATCTCAGCTGTGGACTAGCATAAGGATCATCTCTCTCCCCAGAGCCTATTTCTTTCTCAGCTGTTCAGGGCTCTGGTATTTTCAGCTGCAAACTATCAGGCGAATGGCTCAGCTCTCTCCTGAGGGCTCCAGGATCAAAAACTAAATTATTTGTATTCTCCTTCTCTGTGTATTTTACTTCCCTGTATTTGAGTGAGGATCTATTTATAGAGCCCACAAAGGGAGGGTGTAGTGGGGACTCAAATCGAGTCACCCTAATGACGTGGTCAAATTAAAGCCCTAATCTTGATTTAATAAAGTAAAAGTGAAACCTCTGAATCTAATACAGTCTAATACTCCCAGAGGTACAGACCAGTTTACAAACTAAAATCAATATCTATTTTTGGAATTCATAAATAATAAAAAAACTGCCACACCATGCATCACCCCACCAACAATACCCTACATTGTTGTGGAATATTTGTTACAATTGATGATAGCATATTTTACAATTGTACTATTAACTAAAGCCCATGGTTTAACTTAAGGTTCAATGTTGATGTAGTGTATTTCCATTGTAATGGTTAGGATAATGTGTCAACTTGGCCAGGTAATGGTGCCCACTTGTCTGGTCAAGCAAGCACTGGGTTAATTGCAATACAAGGGCATTCATGGACTTTAATCATCAGTGAGTTGATTGCATAGATGGCTAGTTACATCTACAATCAGCTAAGGAGATTGCCATCAGCAATAAATGGCATCTCATCCAATCAGTTGAAAGCCTTAAAAGAGGAAGTGATTTCAACATTCGGAGGGAGAATTCTGATCTCTACTTGATACAACCAGAATTTCCTGGGAACTCATCAAGGACCTTCATTGGAGGCCCTGGTTTGCAACCTGCCCTGTGGAATTTGGACATGTGTTTCCTCATGGTCATGTAAGACAATTTTATAAAATCTCATACTATTTACAGATATCTCCTGTTGGTTCTCTTTCCCTAGAGAGCCCTGACTAATACATCTATGTTTTGTTTAACTCTGTTACCATATAACAATCTAATATTTCCCCTTTTAATCACATATATATTTCAGTGCTATTAATTGCATTCACCATGTTGTACTATCGTCACCACCATCCATTATCTAAACTTTTCTATAATTCCAAATAGGAACACTGTAAATTTTAAACCTTACTTCCCACTCCCTATCACCAACCCATCCCGTGTTATCCTATATTCTGAATTTTGACTCTAATATCTGCTAATTTTGATTGTTTCCAATCAGTGAGATCATACAATAGTTGTCCTTTTGTGTCTGGCTTATTTCACTCAACATGATGTCTTCAGGGTTCATCCACATTGTTGCCTATGTCAGGACTTCATTCCTTTTTTGGCTGAATAGTATTCCATTGTATGTATATACATGTTTATCCACTCTTGGGTTCATGGATACTTGGGTCACTTCCATCTTTTGGCAATTGTGAATAATGCTGCTATGAACATCACAATTCAAATATCTGTTCAATGCCCTACTCTCAGTTCTTTTTGCATATATCCGTAGTAGTTGGATTGCCAGGTCATACTTAGCTTTCTGAGGAACTGCCAAACTGTCTTCAACAGAAGCTGCACCATTTTAGTTTGCCACTAGCAAAGAATGAATGTTCCTATTTTCCTATATCCTCTCCAACTCTTGTTATTTTCTGTTTGTTTGTTTTTTTCCTTTGTTTTTATAGTAGCCATTCTAATGGTTGTGAAATAGTATGGCATTGTGGTTTTGATTTGCATTTCCCTGATGGCTAATGATGTTAAGCATCTTTTCATATGCTTTCTGGTCATTTGTATATCTTCTTTGGAGACATGTCTATTCTATCTTTTGCCTATTTTTTAATTAGTTTTTCTTTTTTCTTGTTAAGTGAAGTATTGTTTATATATTCTGCATATTAATCCTTTATTGGATATGTTGCTTCTAAATATTTTCTCCTATTTTGTAGGATGTGATTCTACTATCATGATAAAGTCCTTTGAGGTGCAAATATTTTTTATTTTGATGAGTTCCCATTCATCTATTTTTTTCTTTTGTTCATTTTTTTGCTTTGAATGCAAAGTTTAAGAAACCATTGCATTGCACAAGGTCCTGAAGATGCTCCCCTACATTTACTTTTAGGAGTATTTGATAGTTCCAGCTCTTATATTCCAGTCTTTGATCCATTTTAAGTTAATTTTTTGTATGGTCTGAGGTATGGGTCCTCCTTGTTTTTGTTTTTGTTTTGTTTTGTTTGTAAATGTAGATCCAGTATTCCCAGCACCATTTGTTGATGAGAATATTCTCTCACAATTCAGTAGTCTTTGCAACCTTGTCAAAAGTCAGTTGTCCATAAATATTATTTCTGAGCCCTCAATTTTACCTCATTCATTTATGTATCTGTTCTTGTGCTGGTGTTGCTTGGCTTGTTGTCATTTATTTTTTGTTTTGTTTTGTTTTTTGTTTTGTTGTTGTTTTTCTTTTGTTTGTTTTTACTGTGGCTTTGTGATAAGTTTTAAGAGTGGAGAGTGTGAGTCCTTCAACTTAATTCTTCTTTCTCAAGATGGCTTTAGCTCTCTGGGGATCCATACACTTCCATATAAATTAGGTGATTGGATTTTCCTTTTCTGCAAAGCGGTTGTTGAAATTTTAATTGGCATTACATTGACTCGCTAAATTGCTTTGGGTAGGTGTGACATCCTAAGAATATTTAGTCTTCCAGTCCATGAATATGGAATGTCCTTTAATAAATTTAGATCTTCTATGATTCCTTTTATCAATGGAATCATAGTTTTCTTTATACATGTCCTTTAAGTCCTTGGTCAGATTTATTCCTAGGAATTTGATTGTCTTAGTTATTATTGTGAATGGATTTTTTTTCTTGATTTCTTCTTTCAATTGTTGACTGCTTGTGTATAGAAACATTACTATTTTGGGATGTTGATCTTGTACTCCTCTAATTTGCTGAATTCATTTATTAGCTGCAGTGGTTTCAATGTTGACTTTTTAGGGTTTTCTAGATATAGGATGATGTCAGTTGTAAATAATGAAAGTTTTCATTCTCCCTTTCTGATTTGCATTCCTTTTATTTCATTTTCTTGACTAATTTTTCTGCAAGAACTTACAGTACAATGTTGAGTAACAGTGGTGACAATGAGTATCATTGTCTAGTTCATGATCTCAGGGGAAAGCTTTCAGTCTTTCACCATTAGATGTCGGCTATGAGCTTTTCATATATGTCGTTTAACATGTTAAAGTTGTTTCCTTCTCTTCCTGGTATTGTAAGTGGTTTTACAAAGAGGTGTGCTGTATTAAATCAAATGCATTTTCTGCACCAATTGAGATGATCATGTGGTTGTTTTCCTTCATTCTGTTAATGTTGTTAATTTATTTTCTTATGTTGAATCAACCTTACACACCAGGGATAAATCTCAGTTCATCATGGTATATAATTAAATGTGCTGTTGGACTCAGTTAGCTAGTATTTTGCTGAAGATTTTTGCATTTAAATTTATATAAGAGATATTGGTTTGTAGTTTTCTTTCTTGTGGTATCTTTATCTGGCTTTGGTATGAGGGAGATGTTGTCCTTGTATAAAGTGTTAGGGCATGTTTCCTCCTCTTCAATTTTTTTGAGAAGTTTGAGCAGAATTGGAGTTAAGTCTTCTTGTACTGTTTGGTAGAATTCTCCTGTGAATGTATCTTATCATGGGCTGTCCTTTATTGTGAGTTGTGTGCTGTTTTTTTTTTTTAATGATTCATTCTCTTTATTAAAAATTGGTTTGTTGAGATCTTCTGTTTCTTCTTGAGTCAAGGTAGGTAGAATGTGAGTTTCTAAGAATTTGTCTATTTCATCTAAGTTATCTAATTTATTGGTGTACATTTGCTTATAGTATTTTTACAGTCCTTTTTATTTCAGCAGTGTTGGTAGAAATGACCCCTTTTTCTGATTTTAGTTACTTGTATCATCTCTCTTTTGTTCTTTGTCAATCTAGTTAAAGATTTGTCATATTTATTCATTATTTTCAAAGAACCAACATTTGGTTTTGTTGATTCTCTCTATTGTTTGTGTGTGTGTTTTCTATTTCATTTATGACCACTCTAATCTTTGTTATTTCCCTTATTCTGCTTACTTTGGGTTTATTTTACTCTTCTTTTTCTGTTTATTCCAATTTTGAAAGTTAAGTCTCTGATTTGAAGTCTATAAATTTCCCTCTCAAAACTGTTTTTGCTGCATCCCATAAGTTTAGATATGTTGTATTTTCATTTTCATTGGTCTCAAGATATTTCCTAATTTGCTTAAATCCCCTTTAACCCATTGGTTGATTAAGAGTATGGTTTTTAATTTGTACATATTTGTGGATGTTTCACTTCTTCCTCTGTTATCGATTTCTAGCTTCATTCTGTAGTAGTCAGAGAATTTTGATTTCAATATTTTTTAATTTACTGAGATTTCTTTTCTTGTTTTGTTACCCAACATATGGTCTATGCTGGAGAATGAGCCATGTGCACTTTAGAATAATGTATATTCTGTTTTCATTTGGTAAAACATTCTATATATGTCTCTATAGCAGTTTGATATTGTTTTGAATTCCAAAAATACATATTGGATTATGTTTATAAACTGCTCTGTCTGAGGTTTCACTTTAACTTGATTAAATTATGATTAGGGCTTTCATTGGGCCACGTCAGTAGACATTTGAGTCCCCAGGCCTTGGTGGGTGGGGACTCACAGATAAAAGACATGGCAAAGGACAGAGTTGGGAGTTTTGGAAGCTGGACCCCCCTGGAAGTAGACACATAGGAGAAAAACACAGAGGAATAGAGATGGCTCCTTAGAAATGAAGAGGCCCCAGGAAGAGAGATGCGCAATCTGCCTGATAGTTCACAGCTAACTTTGTGGATGGAGCAGAGCAGGTGAGCCTAGGGAGAATCAAGCCCTGGGGAGAAAGGTAAAGCCTAGAGAGCCTCATAGTCTACAGCCGACTTTGTGGAGAAAACAGAGCAGTTGAGCCTGGAGAGAAATGAGCCCCAGGAAAGAGACACGAATCATCCCAGCTTACAGTTAATATTGGAAGAAGCTGGGACCATGGAGCCTTAAGAGGAAGAGGAAAGCTGAATGTCTGTAGCCATCTTGCTCCAACAGGTGGCAACAGACTTTAGTGAGGAAACTAACTTACACTTTATGGCTTGATAAGCTTCTACCCCAAATAAATACCCTTTATAAAAGCCAACAGATTTCTGGTATTTTGCATCAGCACCCCTTTGGCTGACTAATACAGTCTCTTAGATCTAGTTGATTTAGAGCAGCAACAAGTCTTATTGATCTTCTGACCATATGTTCTATCCATTAATGAGAGTGGGGTATTAAAGTACACTACTATTATGTAGAATCATCAGTTTCTCCCTTCAAATCAGTCAGCATTTGCTTCATGTATTTTGGGGCTTTTCTGTTAAGTGCATACATATTTATAATTACTACATCTTCCTGTTGAATTGTCCCCTTTACCAGTATATAATGACCATCTTTATTCCTCATAACTCTTTTGACTCAAAGTCTATTTAATCCAATATTAGTATAGCCTCTCCAGCGATCTTTTGGTTATACTTCCATGACATATTTTTCTACCCTTCCACCTTCAGCTACCTGTATTGTAAAATTTAAGGTGAGTCTCTTGCAGACAGCATTTACTTGGGTCATGATTTTTGTCCATTCTGTCAATCTCTTCCTTTTGACTGGATAATTTAATCCATTTATGTTTAAAGTCCCTAAAGATAACCCAGGACTTTCTTCAGTCATTTTACTGTTTAGCCTTTGTATGTCTTATCCCTTTTTGTATGCTTAAATTTATTTGATTATTTTTTTTATTTTGCACAATATTGAATGCCTTCTCATTTCTATTTGAATATATTTTTCATCCATTTTCCTTGTGATTACCTTGGTTAAAATTTAACTTCCTAGGGAAGCAGGTGTGGCTCAATCATTGGAGCTCCCGTTTACCATGTGGGAGGCCCCAGGTTCGCTTCCCGGGGCCTCCTTGTGAGGTCAGGCCGGCCCGCGTGGCACGGTGGGCTGATGCAGCAGGACCTCACAGCAAGGGGGAGATAAGCAGACACAGAGAAGACACACATCGAATGGACACAGCAAACACAAGCAGCAAGGGGGGGATAAATAAATAAATAAATAAATCTTTAAAAAAAAAAAAAATTAACTTCCTAAATTTTAAACAATTGTATTTGGTTTGATATCAACTTAACTTCAATTGTGCATACATGTAATTTTCCTTTACCCTTCCATCATCTCACTTTTTTGTACTTGTTAACACCTATATCTCTGTACATTGTACGGCCAAAAGTGTATATTTATGATTACTCTTTATGTAATTGCATTTTAGCACTGTAATTCATCTTTCTCTTCCTTCTTTTCTTCCCTGGATTCAATACAGTGTTCTTCTGGCCTCTAAATTTCAAAATAATTGTTACAGTCAGTTCCTGTCTGTTTAATAGTTGTGTTGGTGGAAGGCCTAGACTTGTAGTACCCTACTCTGCCATCTTCCCACTATCCTCTTCTTGAATCTTTTTGTTATGATTGATTCTTTTGATTTTTTGTTTTTTTTAATTATATTTTTCATATGTGTATGAAAACATCTCATACTAATTGTCAGAGTACTCTTCTTCTTGAGATAGCTATTTGCTGAGAATTTGTATATGGAAAGATTAAGGGAATCAGCTGGGGAAAAAAGCATATTTGACTTGGCTATGTTTTCACACTGTACTTCCACATGATTTCAGTGTACCTGCCCCATATTTCTTTTCCCTCTTTATTTTTCACTAATTTGATATATGTTAGAGTACTCATCTTCTTCTGTTTGAGTCCTTGTTTATTCACAGTAATGTTTCATTTTTTAAAACTTTTTGTGTATTTTGGTGATATTAGTGATTGGTGAGGCAATTAAATTGAGTTGAATATTAAAAAGTCTTAAATATCTTTATGCTTTGAACTTTATTCATGGCTATGGAACATTACAAAAGGAGTAACATGAGGTTGTATTTTAAGAAGATCTGTCTTGTGTCAGAGGGCAGATTTTTAACAATTAAAAGATGAGAATACACAATATTGGTATGTTGCTGCCAGTGGGATATAGGAGATATTTAAAATGCGTAATACATGGATGGATGGATGCTTCAAGACACAAAATATCAAATACTAAAGAAGAAAAGTTTTAAAAAGAGGAAATGTCACATTAAATCTGAGGTTCCTAAGGAATATATTAATTTCTTGATGTCAGTTTAAGTCATATGGTAGTATGGATTCACACTTATTAATTTACTTATTTATTTCTTAATGGATATTTTGAGCACCTAATAAGTGGCAGACTAGGAGCTAGGTAAACAGCAGAGAACAAAACAGATACAAAGTTTAGGCCCTCATATATTTTTGTAACACAATTACATCAAAGAGTTTTCTTTTTAATAGAGTGCATTAAATTATTTATTTATATGAATATTCATGGTATACTGAGGACTGGGAAGAAAATATCATTTCTCCCTGAGACATACAAGTATAAGGTGTTTTATATATGAGAAAACATACCACAAGCTTGAAAGATAAATAGGGATATACTGTGGGAGAAAGAACATTTAAGATGGTAGAGCAGCATAAACAACCATTTAGAGACAAGAACTGTTCAGGATTGGGAAAAAAAAACAGCATAATGATGTGTTGAGAATTGAAGTCAACTTAGAGAGCCATTTTAATTCTACTTAGGAGTTTAGTCTTTACAGCAAAGATATCTGAAAATGTCTTAATATTGGGGTGACATGAGCATTTTATTTTAGAAACATCACTTGAATTCAATTTGGAGAATTGTATGGGAAATGGGAGCCAAGGACACTAATTAGAAATTTATTGGCATATTCATGTTAGATCTAAGATTCTAACTAAAATACTAATATTAATCATAGTAATGGAAAAATGACATAAGAAATTTTAAGGAGGCTCAACCTACATTACTATATTTTATCAATTACTGATATACAAGTATAAGGAAAAACCAGCTTGACTTGTCAATAAAAATTGGGGACGTAAAGCTTGTTTAGAAGAAAATATTTTACATTTAATGTTGCAAATAATGAGTTTGAAAATGACATTTGTTATACTGGTAACAATACAAAATGTGCCAGATGGGTATGGAAATCAATATGAGAAGAGGTATGGGAATCTGTAGAAACTTTTAGGACAATAGCAGAAACAAAGGGTGTGACTCTAGGTAAACATGTGAAATAAGTACAGAAAAAGGCCACTTAGAGACACTTAATGACAAGAAACATACATTCCCGCATACACACACTGCATGTTCACAAAAGAACATGCACCTGTAATCAGCACCCAGATCAAGAAACAGAATCATACACAATGTAATCTTTTGAGTATATATTCATTCACAAAACACTGTTTGTTAAGTGCATCCATCCTATTGCATACAATTTTAGATAATTCATTATCATTCTATACACTACGCCATTGTGTGAATATTGTATAATTAGTTTATTAGTTCTAGTATTGATGGATGAAGAAACTATACTTTTAGTGTTGAAAAGAGTAAAGAAACCCATAAAAGATATGAAGAAGCACATTTCTTAGTGATTTCTGATGAACCAGAAGCAATATTTTGCAGAGAGAAGAATTTTGAGGAGGAGAAACTGATGCAATATAATATCAGATACAACATACATCAGATAAGTCAAGAAATGTGAAGTTTACGTTAAATTAAGTATTTATCCACTATTGGGGATTAAACCATGTCCCCGCACTAAAGACATAGCCAAGACACAAATCCTGGTCCTCTGGGTGTGAACCCATTAGTAAATAGGACCTTTGAACATGTTGTTAAGATGTGTCAAAACCAAATGAGAGTGAGCCATGTTCAATATGGCTGAAGTCTTTATAAGCAAAGGAAATTGGGCACAAAAGAGAAGCCACATAGAAAGCATGAAGATGAAAGTCAACACAACTCCAAAAAGAAAGGAGAACATACCACCATGTATGTTACTATCTGACAAAAAGCCAGGAACCCCAAAGATTGTCAGCCAGTTAGTGGATACTGACCCAGGTAAGATGAAAGCGTTCTATCCTCTTAAACCATGAGCCAATAAATACATCTTGTTTATTCAACCTATTTTATGGTTGTAAAGATTGCTTTTAAGAGACCGGTAGAAATATGGTTGTTAAACATACCTGTGATGAGGTTGTTGAACAAAATGAACATGTATCAGAAACTAAAGGAAAGATGATCTTTGTCATAAAGTGGGGAGAAATATGGAAAAATTGTCTTCTATTGATGGATGGAAGGAAGAAATTGAAAGCAATGAACTTGGAAATTTAAGTGAGGAGATTTTCATGCTAAGTGAGGAAGGTACAGCCTAGTTTTTCTTGAAGCTTACAGTAAAACGTGAGAAGAAAGGGATAAGGTAAGAATTAAACTCTTAAGTACAAAACAATCAGCAATCTATGATTTGAAAATTCTTAGCCTATCCAGCTGTGCTCTGAGATGAAGGCCAGAAGCAGTTTCATCAGGGATCTCCCTGAGCTTTTGGGAAGTGACTTCCTAGCTAAAAGGGTTTCTTATGAGGGTTTAACTATAAACCCATTTGCTATAAAAGTATGGCTGAACATGTATCTAGTCATCCATTTCAGTGGAAGTCAAGACTGGAAATGCAGTATCCAAGAAAGACTGGTGGAAAGATATATTCTCTGATGATTTGGACCCACTTGAACTGCATGCAAGGTTGACAATATTACTACAAATTTTTACAGCAGAACCACTACCAGCCTGGATTCAAAGGGATAGATAAGGAATGAATTGAAGGAAGAATGTCTATAAGAGCAGAATCATAGAAAAAAAAGTCTGGGCTGAAAAAGGTGCTTCAGGTCCAAGAGAGTGGTCCTATCCATGTGTTTGGAAAGCGTAGACTCACCTCTGATCTTAGAGGGAGCAATCCTTGTGCTCCATTGTTCAAAATGAACGATGCCAACGCAATGCCCTGAGTTCATGGAGAGCTTGGTTGCCATTCGGTTACTTGGAGAGGGTGGAGTCTAGGCCCCAGCATTCAGGAGATCATGACCACTGTGCAGCACTTAGAAGGGGTGGAGTGCTGCTCCACAGGCCCGGAGGACAAAGAATCAAGCCACAGAGGACTCTCAGACCTGCAAATCTAATGGAGTTTTCTCTGCTGGGTTTCAGAATTGTTTAGGACATATAGTCCCTATTTTTTCTTTTTCAATACCTCCCTACAATGGGAATGTTTATTCTATGCCTGTCCGACCATTGTCTATTTGGAGCAGATAACATTTTAATAGGTTTTACACATTCACAGACTGAGGGGAATTTTGCACCAAATTTTGATAAGACTTTGTATACAGCATTGTTACTGAAATGACTTAAGGCTTTGGTTATGTTGTGATTGAATGAAAGTATTCTGCATGTGGGAAAATATGTAATTTTGGGGTCCAGAGGGCAGATTGTTAGGGATTAAATCCCACTACATGCATGTTCAGTTTCTAGCCACTAGTCCTGCAAGTGTGAACCCATTTGTAAATGATAGCTTTGAAGATGTTATTAGTTAAGGCATGCCAAAACTGAATGAGGGTGGTCCATAATCCAAAACTGTTGGCATCCTTATAAGCAGAGGAAATTGGACACAGAAGAGAAGTCTTGGAAGAAGCAAGCAAGAAGTCAGAAGAGTCCAGAAAAAATATGCTACCATGTGCACTGCTATGTGACAAAAAAACAAATGAACCGAAAAAATTGACAGCCAATCAGAAGATACAAACCTTAGGAAATGCAAGCCTTCTAGCATCCGAAACCCTGAGCCAATAAATTCTTACTGTTAAGCCAACCTATTGTATACTATTTGTTTTAGTAGCCAAGGGACTAAAACAGGAAGTCATTGGCAATGTTGTTTAAAGCTGTTCCAAAAGGGAAAGATAACTGCACAAGGTTGAAGAGTATAGAGCATGGGCAAGAAAAAGTTGAATAAAAGGATGCAAAATATAGATGCTGTTATTTTTATGTCAAACATGAAAAATATATATTAGTCACAGAGGGGACCTAAGTTTTAGAATATTTTTGTTTTGTTTTTATTTTGTTTTACTTAATGTGGGAAATAAGTAATTTAATATGTACAGGGAAAAGAGTGGATTTTAGGAAGAGTTAAAATTGTAGAAATGTTAGTAGAAATGATTGAAGAAGATTTAATAGAGTGTTTCTGTCAAGAGAAAAGGTTCTGATTCAATGAGTGGATTTGAAACCCACCTCTACCACTTAAAATTTTGTGACTTTCAGTTTCAGATTACTCAACTCTAAAATGAGAACAACAATATCTATTTTAGATATTCATCACCTATAAGATTGCTATGAAGGTACAGTACAATGATATATAGGTAAATGAAAGATACAGTCTCAACAAATATTTATTATTCATTTTTTTCTTTGTATTAGTCAATGGATCTAAGATGACATGATAGGAAAGTGGAGAAGATAAAAAGAGTAGTATAATAGCAAAGAGTAAATAGAGAGGAGGTATTATGATTTTTTTTAGAAACGATGTGAAGTGGCTGAATATTTTGGTATGATAAAATAAAGGGGTCAACATTCCTTATTTAAGATATGGTAAAATTATAGCTGATATTATTAGCATGCAAAATATAATGAAAATTTACTTTCTAATGAAATGTTTTTTTCTTTTCTAAGAAATTTTTTTTGCCAAAATTCCTAGTATATTAAGGCTGTCATCACCTCCACACTTCTTAGTCACTCTTAGACTTGTCCCATCTGCATTTTGCCCTCATCTCTGATGACATTGTTATGCTAAGCAATATCTTACAAGATGTTTTGTAATATGAAATATAAAGGAATCATTCTGGTCTCCATTTTATTTGACTTAGCAACAACATTCAAAACAATTGAACTTTCCTCTAATTTTGAAATACATCTTGTGAATAACTTCCAAGTTTGTACACTTTTCTCATAGTTTTTAAACATTGTTGGCTTCTCCATCTCCATCTTCTAAAGTAATGCTTCTCTCAATGATTCCTTTATTTTTTCTTTTTGGCATGGGAGTAAGGAGTTTATTAAGAAACAAGAAAAGACGAAGTACACAATTCAAGGTATGGATTGCAGGCTTGCTACAGAATGAGTCATGGATGTGGGAGCCCAGGTTAGGCCTTTAAAACCTTTCTTCCTCCCCTTTCCTATTATTGAAGAGAAGCCCCAACTGTTTGCTGTTTGATTGGTTTCCCCAACTGTTAGCTCTTTCGTGGTTGTAGCACTTTGACATTATTTATGAATTCCAAAAATATATATTGGATTATGCTTGTAAACTGGTGTGTTTTTCTGGGCGTGATTAAATTATGATTAGGGCTTTGAGTAGGGCATGGAGTCCCTGCCCTTTGGTGGGTGAGAACTCATAGATAAAAGACATGGCAAAGGACAGAGTGAGAGTTTTTTGATGCTGAGTTTTAATACTGGAGCATGGGGAAGTAAAATTACATAGGAGATTGGTCACGAGGAAGGTAAGAAGGCCTCAGGAAAAGAGATGAGCCATTTGCCTGATAGTCTACAGCTTACCTTGTAGAAAGGAGGAAGCCTGAGCTCACAGAGAGGCAAGCCCCAGGAAGAGGAGAACCCAGGAAGCCTGAACCCTGGCAGACATCGGCAGACATCTTGCTCCAACATGAGGCCATTAACTTTGGTGAGGGAAGTAACTTACGCTTTATGGCCTGGTAACTGCAAGCTTCTACCCCAAATAAATACCCTTTATAAAAACCAACCAATTTCTGGTATTTTGCATCAGCACCCCTTTGGCTGACTAATAAAGAATTTGGTACTGAGGAAATTTGGTAATTTTGGTAATTTGCAATTACCAAATTACTGGAATGGTTTTATAAATGGGTAAGGGGTATTTTTTTTTTGGAGGAATTGTGAAACGCTTGATGGAAAAGTCCTAGATTGCTTTGAAGAGACTGTTATTAGTAATGTGGATGCTGAAGAGAATTTTTATGATGCTTTAGAAATAAAGCATGAAACCATTATTGGAAACTGGAGGAAAGGCATTCTGTGTTTTAAAGTTGCAGAGAACTTAGAAAGATTAACTCCTGGTGTTTTATGGAAAGCAGAATTTGAAAATGGCAAACCTGAGCATTTGGCTGAAGAACTTTCCAAAGCAAACCCGGAGAATGTGGCTTGGCTTCTCCTTGCAACCTATAGCAAAATGCTAGATGAGAGAAATACACTGAGGGCTGAACTGCTGGACACAAAGAAAACAGAAACTGATTCCAGAAATTCCAAGCCTCTGGAAATCAAGTCCCCAGATGATAGTGCCCCATTTGAGGATTTAACTAAACTTGGAACATGTAAATCAAGATTGAAGATGCAGTTATCTTTTGGAAAGTCTTGCTCTCTGATGGCTTTGATCCCTGCTTCCTGCATGCTAAAGTAACAAACTTTTTGAGAATGCTTTATGAATAAAATCACTGTTAGCGTGGACTAAAAGGGACATGGAAGGGAGAGACTGAAGGGGAAATGACTTCAGGAGGAAAACCATGGAAGCTGAGATCTGGAAAAGATATCACCTTGGGCCAAAAGAGGAACCCCACCCATATGTACAGAGAGGGTGAGTTTGTCCTGGCCTTTGAAGAAGGTGGATGTTCCCACTCAATGTTCAGGGAGAGTTTTGCCACCCCAGGGTAAAGAAAGGGTGGAGCACATTCCTCAAGGATTAGGGAGTTTGAGGTCAATGCTCTATAGATCTGAGAGGGGCAGGCCTGTCCCCCATGGATTAGGGAAGGTCAAGTGGCCAACTCATTGCTCTCAGACTGTTGAGCCTGTATGCCAAAAGTTAGTGGGAATGTTGTTTTCACCTCATTGTACTGGGGGCGGGGGCGGGTAAGACACTAACCCACAGATTGGGTAAGTTGTGGCAATCACCCCAACACCTTTGGAGGGTGAGGTCTGGAGCTTGGTTGACACCCAGATACTTGATGAGGGTGGAAACAAGAAAATGGCCATTGGGCATGCCTGTGGAAAGGGTGGGTCCCCATGAAGCCCCAAAGAGACGCAACCATGACTCTCAGACTTTGATATCTAATGAAGCATGTCCTGCAGGTTTACTGAACTGTAAAGGATCCATAACTCATGTTTCTCTCCCAATTTCTCCTTATTGTAGTAGAAATCTTAATCCTCTGTCTGTCCATTTGTGTATTGGCAGCAGATAAATGATTTTGTAAGTTTCAGAGTTCTACAGCTGGATGGGACTTTGCTCTAAGACAAACTGTTTTTCTTTAAACTGATTATGTTATGATTTTGTACTTGTATTGTTACTGATTTAAGGTTTTTTGAATATTGTAATGTATTTTTGGAATTCAGAGGGTGGAGTGTAGCATTTTGGCATTATTTATGAATTCCAAAAATAGATATTGGATTATGCTTGTAAACTTGTCTGTTCTTCTGGGCGTGATTAGAATATAATTAGGGCTTTGATTGGTCCATGTCAGTAGGGCGTTGAGTCCCCACTACTTGGTGGCTGGCGATTCATAGATAAAAGACATTGCAAAAGGACAGAGTTGGAATTTTTTGATGCTGAGTTTTAATGCTGGAGCCTGCGGAAGTAAACACACAGAGGAACTTGGTCGTGAGGAAGGAAAGAAAGCCTCAGGAAAAGAGAAGAGCCATTCTCCTGATAGTCTACAACTGGCCTTATGGAAAGAAGCAAGCCTGAGCCCAGAGAGGGGCAAGTCCCAGAAAGAGAGGAATCAGGAAGCCTGAACCCTGGAAGACTTCAGCAGCCGTCTTGTTCCAACACATAGCCATAGACTTTGGTGAGGGAAGTAACACACTTTATGGCCTGGTAACTGTAAGCTCCTACCCCAAATAAATACCCTTTATAAAAACCAACCAATTTCTGGTATTTTGCATCAGCACCATTTGGCTAACACAGAATCCAATGGTGAAGCCTTTTGTCTGGAGGTATCTGGGGCTTTCCCTTGACCCTGGAAAGAATTTCAAATGAGAGCTCATGGCCAGAATCTTGGCAGGGTCTTTCCAGATTTCTTAATAACAAAGGGTTTCTGGGTGGGATCTCATGTCCATGTTCTCTGCTGGGTCTGCCAGGTCTTCCCTCTTTTCCTTTTACTAACGTGCCTCAACTCCCCTCTCAGAGTCTTTACACTCTTATTCTTAAGGGGGAGCTGAAGGACAATGATCATTCTTGTGTAGCTGCTTCCTGCTGATTAGGGGGGGTAGTCCCTGCCTGACCATATAAAACCCTCTGACTATTCTATCAAGGTTAAGGGAAGATGGGTCTGGCACCATGGTTGGAACTAGATGAAATCTCCAGATGACTAATATCTTGTTCTGGAAAGTGTTGATTCAAGTCTTTGGTGGGAGACAGGGAGCATTAATTGGCTTCTTGTCTCCTGGCTTGGCTTGCCAAATATGTTAGCAGAATGCTCTGGGTTCTGGGCTTCTAGATTCTTGGCTATGCCACATAAAAAAATTTAAAGACATGCCATAGAGTAGGCAAGGGAGTAAAGAGTTTATTTGGAAACAAGAAAAGAGATAAATACACAATCCAAAACATGGATTACTCTTGTGCTACAGAAAGGGTCACCTCAATTCTTGTTATTGATTGTAATCAGGATATAGACTTGGGACTTCCCTTCTCCTCAATACACACTTTTACCCAAGGCTATTACCCACTTCCACAATGTAAGTGCTATCTGTTCAATGAAGATGTACAAAATAATATCCAAACTAGATATCCTTGCTAAGCCTCCAACTACATTTTTGTCCTCTTGGTTGTCTTATATTGAGAACTCAGGTCTATCTTCAAAGTATAATTATTCTCAAGTAACCCTTATCTCAGTGAATGTCACCTTCATCTTTCCTGTTGTTGAAGACAGATATTTCAAAGTAATGTTTAATAACTTCCTCTTTCTTACTCCTTATATCCACACAATACCAAATGCTGTCAACATTATCTCTAAAATATACATTGGATCATCTTTTTTTTTATCATATCCCTCTGCCTCTACTCTGTTCCTGGTTAATATAAATTCTCACCTGCACTTCTCAGCTACCCTCTTATCAGACTCTATATTTTCACTTTTCTTCTCTACAATGAATTTTTCACAGATAAAAGATTTTTAGCGGTATTAGTCAGGGTTCTCTAGGGAAACAGAATCAACAGGAGATATCTGTAAATAGGATGACATTTTATAAAATTTTTTCATGTGATCGTGGGGATGCACAAGCCCAGATTCTGCAGGCAGGCTGCAAACCAGGGACTCCAATAAAAGTCCAGTGGAGGTCCTTGATGAGCTCCCAGGAGATGTTGGCTGTCCAAACACAAGCTGGAAAATTCACTGTGAATGCTGAAATCACTTCCGCTTTTAAGGCATTCAACTGATTGGATAAAACGTCACTCATTGCTGACAGCAATCTCCCTGTTGATTGTAGATGTAATCGACCATCTATGCAGTAAACTCACTGATGACTATAGTCCATAAATGTCCTTGATTACAATTAGCCCAGTGTGTGCTTGACCAAACAACTAGGCACAATTACCTGGCTGAGTTGGCACATTAGCCTAGCCATCACAGTCCACCCTTTGCCAAACTGGCAACCATGAACATCCCCTTAAACCATACTTAGTTTGTAAATAAAAACAATAATAGACATGCATATATGTATTTCTGCCTAAAATTATTCAACTTCCCTGTGTACAATCAGAATAGGGTGCAATTCCTTGGGTAATATTCACTCTTAAACTTGACATTCTTAAATATTTGACATGAAATTAATACAACTTGTCATATGACAAGGGAAAAGTTCAAGGAAGAAAACAAAGATATTAATTTTATGTACATATACAATCATACTCATAACAAACAAGAAAGAAAGATTCATGACCGTTACAGTCCTCGTTTCTGGAACTCATCATGTGGTTGAAGTTCAGGCTCCTGTTAACTTCAGCAAGCAACTCAACTGGCTGTGGTTCTTTGTCTTGTGGGGTGACCCAGACTTTCATTCCTGAAGATTCTGGGCCATTGTTAGTTCTGCTTGGATTAAGTTGTTGCAATTTTCCATTGACTTTAATCACAGGGTATGGCAGTGCTAAGAGACACCCTAGAGGATCTCCTGTATTCCAGGTAAACTCTTCTTTACCCCCATTATGTAGATGCACTCCTATTTCTCCTTAATCGTCAGGATCAATCACCTCAGCCATACAGTAATTCCCTTCTTTGCCTGTTGATTCAAAGGTAAAAGGAGCCCAAAGTGGCTAGGTGGCAGTCTTAACTTCCAGTTCAGTGGAATCATTGTTGTGTTCCCTGGTGGCAGTGCTCCTCCTTTTGGAACTAAGACATGTAGACCATCAGAGTTTAAGAGTGCATGGACAGGTAGCAAACATTTTCCTAGTGGGTCACTAGGAGTAATAGTGAGTGTTGCCACTCGCTTTTCCACCCGTTGATTCCTGGACGCATGAATCCTGGTTACAGGAGATACATCACAGTATAGTGAATGCTGATTTAGAGTATACACAGGCTCCTGGAGAACATTGCCCCAGACCTGCAAGGTATTACCACCAAATGGAGCCATAATTGAGTCTTCAAAAGGCGATTGCACTGTTCTATCAATCCAACTGCTTCAGGATGATGGAGAACATGGCAAGACCAGTGCATTCCATGGACATATGCCAATTCCTGCACATCATTTGCTGTGAAATGAGTTCCTTGATCAGAAGGAATGCTGTGTGGAATGCCATGGCAGTAGATAAGACATTCAGTAAGTAGACAGGTGGTAGTTTTAGAAGAAGCATTGTGGGCAGAGAACGCAAACCCATATCTGGAGGTTGTGTCAATTCCATCTAAAACAAATTGCTCCCCCTTCCATGATGGAAGTCATCCAATGTAATCAACCTTCCACCAGGTAGCAGGCTGACCACCTTGGGGAATGATGCCATATCAGGGGCTGAGTGTAGATCTCTGCTGCTGGCAGATTGGGCACTCAGAAGTGGCTGTAGCCAAGTCAGCCTTGCTGAGGGGAAGTCCATGTTGCTGAGCCCATATATAACCTCCATTCCTACTTCCATGGCCACTTTGTTCATGAGCCCATCAGGCAATGACAAGAGTGGCTGGGGAAAGAGGCTGAGAGTTAGCCACAGAGCAGGTTCTATTATATACTTGATTATTAAAATCTTCCTTTGCTGAAGTCATGCTTTGATGAGCATTCACATGGGATACTAACATTTTTACCAATTTTCCCACCATGTTCCTTCTAAGTCCCTGACCACCCAGTCAAATCATCAGCAACAGCCCATGAATCAGTACACGTATGCACCTCTGGCCATTTCTTCTTCCAAGCAAAATGAGCAACCAGGTGCACTGCTCAAAGTTCTGCCCACTGGGAGAATTCAGTGGGTGGAGTGTGGCAGTTTGGTATTATTGATGAATTCCAAAAAGAAATATTGATTATGTTTATAAAATTATCTTTTCCTCTGAGCATGATCCCCTTTGATTGTATTAAATTCAGAGGTTTCACTTTTTCTTGATTAAATTAAGATGAGGGCTTTTATCCCACCAAGTCAGTAGGATGTTGAGTCCCCACCCCTTTGGTGAGTGTACACTCACACAGAAAATGACTTGGCAGAGGAGAGAGTTTAGTTTTGATGCTGGAGCCCAGGGGAGAGAGCTGAGCCTTTCACTTGATAGTTTACATCTGGCCTTTTCGAGAGAGCAGAGCAGATGAGCCCAGAAAGAGATGAGCCCCAAGAAGAGAGATGACCAATATGTCAACCTAGAGCTGAGATTGGAAGAAGCTGGGACCATGGAACCTTAAGAAGAAGAGGAAGGTTGAACCCTCACAGAGACTGGCAGCCATCTTGCTCCAACATGTGGCAAATGACTTTGGTGAGGTAACTAAATTACTCTTTATGGTCTTGTGACTGTAAGCTTCTACCCCAAATAAATACCCTTTATAAAAGCCAACAGATTTCTGGAACTTTGCATCAGCACCTCTTTTGCTGACTAATATATTACCATTGAATGAAATTCAGTAGATTGCTTTGGATCTTAGGAGCAACTTACTCTAATCAACTTACCCTTTTGCTTACCCAGTTATTTAGCTTCATTCTGCAATTTTGCCTCTTGCTCACCATTCTTCCTCCACAATGATTTCTTAACTATGCAAAAAATAAATGAATACTTTCATTTTGTAGGGTCTTATTTAAGCTATTTGATTATATTTTCCTGACAACCCATGACAGCTTTCTCACTGTTGAACAAGGCAATCTAGTTTAGCACAAGAATGTATTAATAACCTGAAATAGCAAAGTAATAGCAAACAATCTATGAACACAAGAATTCTAAATATTTTCTAATACATAACCACACTAGGATACTATCTTGTCTTACATGGACAGCACCATTTAAATTGGAAGAGAGATAAGAGAACAGGAGAAAACTAATATATGAATAATTTTCTTCTGAATAGAAAGAGTCTGGAATATACATGCTGATGTGGTGGAAGGACCAGAGAATATTTTAAAACTTTCAGAAGGAGAAACTGTACCACATCCAAACATAAACAATTTACAAGAGTTAAAACCACTCAGCATTAAGGAAGAGGCACAAAATTTGATAAGTTTATTTAGCTATTGTAAATAGTGTAACTCTTCTACATATATTGTTGAAACCAATTGATTAAAAAACAAGGAAAAGCAAAACATATACCTGGGTAGAAAAACAGAAATTAGCATTACAACTAAAAATACAACTTTTAGATAATAGCACCAATAGTACGAGACTAAATTTTGACTAGAATGTATATTTACACAAGGCTTTGCCATTTGGTCATTATGAACAAAGATGCCAAAAGACTCTAAATTCTATGTGCTAGGTTTCTGAACTAAAACATTTCCATTAGTTGAGAACCAGATATACCATTAGAGAAAAATACTTGGGCACTGTATGAAGCACTACAACATACAGAATCATTAATGGAGAACAAAGCATACTGATAAGAACCCCGCAACTTATGCTATCATGAGCTGAGCAAGTACCAAATGAGCACAAAAGAATTTTTCCAGAGGAATGGGTTTTCACTTGTAAATGGTGTATTTCCGAGGACATTCTGATGGATGGATGGTCAACCTCTGCTTTTATTGAGGAGATCTTAGCATTGCTGACTACATGCTTGTTGTAATTTCAGAGGGTGAGTCAATCCAAGTGCAAGCAGTTGGGCAATGGAGACCACCTTAGTCTATACCCTAAAAAAGGGTGCTTTTTCTCTCCAGCTCCTAACTTTTTCTTCCCCAAAAAAGCAATACTGGCATTTCTGTTTTGTGAAACTGCTGTGTGCCTAGTTGGAGTATGTAACTGGGGGAAATTCATTCTACTGAATCTTTAGGAATTGAAAATTCTCTTTCTGTTGTGTTGTCTGCTGCTTGAACCAGTAGAACAGCCAGCCATCTCAAGTGTATTGCTTATAGCTCCGCCTACTGGGGTAATTTTTCTTCACCTGAGAAACGTGTGCTTCTCAGTGGGCACAAGTGCTAGTGTAGTATAAATTTAGTTAATACACTACCCAAGAGTCGTGTCTGTCTCATTCATTTCTCTTGCTTCCGTAGTGGAAGGAATGATTGTAAAGCTACTGCTGCAATGACTCTTGCTCATCTTTGAACACCATAAGTTACCTAAGCATTTAGGCCTGGATATTAGGTATGGTCATCATCATTGTGTCCACCTAGAGATGAGCTGCAGTAGCTCCAGCATCCAGGTAAAACGGGACTGGACTCAGGTCCAAATGGAGTCTCCTTTTCATAGTTGTTGCCTAGAATATCAGGATAACACAAATTGGAAGTACAGGTGAATTAATGTCCTACAGGGAAGAGATAGGATATAAGAAGGAACTTGCAGTGAAATGTCTTGCCCTTTACTCCCTCAAGGCACTGATGAGAAATTGAATGTTGTGTAGTCTCATGGAGAAGTCCCATGACTGAATAATTGTATTTTTTTTCTCCGAAATTAATGCACAGCATTTTATTTGCTTCCTCTTTTAACCCTCACTCTTGCTTTATTGACTTTTGCCCCTCCAACAAAGTTTTAGCATGTAAGACTTACTTTAGTCTGTGTTTCTTGGAAAACCAACACCATGTCCAGGACTCTTGAGTTCTTCAGCAGGTAGCCAGTTACTTCTGGAAGGTGGAAGAATTGTATGACAAATTGGAGAACGCTATTCCCTCTTATTCCAGTCCTTTAGATCTTAACACAAGAATCAAAGCCATATTTCTATCGACAAGTACCTGCCTCTAAAATAAACGACTTTTTAAATAGATTTTATAACAAATGAATCAGGAGCATTCTAAGAAGTGGCCTTAGAAATTTCAGGTAAAAGGCTTGTAGTCTGAATGAGATATGTGGTCTTGAGCCCTTTATCACTGGAAAGTTAGACAGGGACAACTCAATTTTAACTTGAGGCATTTTAGAGTATGATAAGGAAATAGGTGATCCAGAAAACTTTGGGGTTACCAAACAATAAAGAGCCGTGAACTATAACTAGATTTAGTATAATGTGGTGCCAATTAACTTCTTTACTTTTTATGAATATGTAAAGGCCAACTCTGACTTGAACAGAACATGTCATTGAAAACAATCAATTCTCTTTGCTGACTCCTATTTCTAAATATGGTTCTTTATGTAGCATGCACCTTTGCCACTTTCAAGCTGCAAATTCAAGCAGAACCTGATTATTAGACTTGCTTCTAATAGGAAAGAGGGACCAACAGGCATGAATCTCTTTAATGCCAGAGGATGCCTAACAAGAATGAGTGATGTACTTCATTATTTAAATTTAAGCCCTCAAAGTATTTTAATAATAATTTATCAGATAAACTGCAAAGGAAAATCAACAGAAGACAGTGACTGCAGACAAGTAGAAAACATTTTCTTGATGTGAGTTCAATTGCAAAAGCAAAACAAAGAAAATCAACAAAAAAAATGTTTTAAATTCACCTTAAACAATACTCAGAACTATGTCTATGTATGAACTAAAAGAGTCAAAAATATTTTTAACCAAAGAACAAATTTGAAGGACTTATACGACTAGATTTCAAGACTTACTACAAACCTATATTAACCAAGGCAGTATGGTATTAACATGAGGATAGTCACATAGACCAGCAGGGCAGAATAGAATAAAAATAAATAGTTACAAACATACACAGGGAATTGATTTAAATAAAGTTGCCAAGGTAATACAATGGAAAATGTATCTTTTTCAACAAATCATATTAGAACAAGTGGGTATCTACATAAAAACAATAATAGCCTCAGTCCTTACCTTGCACCAAACAAAAAATTAGCCCAGAATGGATAAGAAGCCAAAAAATTAAAATTGAAAACTATTAGTATTCTAGAAGTAGGCAGATAAATCCATTGCAAATCTGTGGTAGAAAAGGTTTCTTAAATGGAAAACAAAAATAATTAAAAGTAAACTTAAAATGAGTTGATACATCATTTTTGTGAATATTTGTTCAAAATTTCATATCATTTTTATTTGTTTGTTTTTCTTTGAACTCTAAGTGTTCTTTATACATTCCCATACATCATCATACTCTGTTCCACTCTCCATCAAAAAGTGTGTATTAACTTTCACTTCCTTACTGGGTTTTTGAAGAACAGAAATTCTTAATTTTGATAAATTTGATTTTTCATTTTCTTTTGAGGATCAAGTATTTTGAGTCCTATCCAAGATTTATTTTTATATATCAAAATTCAGAAATGTATTCCTTTATGTTTTCCTCCATCTTTATTCTTTGCTTTCAAATTTTATTTATGTACACTAGGTCTTTTACATTTATGCATAAGTTTTAGACTCTGCTTGTCAATTTCTCCAAGAAAATAATGCATTAAATCTATAAAACAATTTGGGGATAATTTCATAATATTGAATATCTCCATCAATGAGCAAGGTATATCTCTCCATTCATTTAAGTATTCTCTAATTTCTTTCATCAATGTTTGACAGTCTAGTTCTCAGTTTATGAAGATATTTTGTTAAATTTATCAAAAAGTATTTCATGTTTGTCAGTGCTATGGCAAATTGCATTTTAAAGTTTTAAATTTCTAATGTTTTCCTTGTTTGTATAGGGAAAGACAACTGACTTTTGTATTTGGCATTGTATCCAAATACAATATTTAAGCTCATTTATTATTTCTAGTAGTTGTTTAAAGTAGATTCTGGGGAGTAGGTGTAGCGCAGTGGTTTGAGCACCTGCTTCCCATTTATGAGGTACCAGGTTCAATCCCTGGTAGCCCCTAAATATATATATAAAATATAATAAAATAAAATAGATTCCCTGAAATATTGTATATACACAAACATGCCAACTGTGAATATAGACAGGTTTATTTCATCTTATGCAATCTGTATGAGCTTTATTTCTTTTACTTGCCTAATTCCACCATTTAGCACTTTCAGTTCATTGTTGAATAGAAATGGTCAGAATAGAAAACCTTTCTGTGCCCAATCATAGGAGGAAAGTTTTGACATGTCATCATTAAATAAAATTATAGACACAGATTATACAGGCTAGAAAGTTGTCTTTCACTCCTAGTTTCATAGAGTTTTTGCCTTAAAAGGGTGGTGAATTTTCTCCTAGTGCTTTTATTACATGAATCCAAATTTAATTTAACACTTATAAATTAAGGAACTTATTTTACCACATTAATAGCTTAAAGAAAAGGACCAAGTAAAGTGATTCATATAAAAGTGTTTGACAACAGTCATCTATCCACTACTCTTTCGACAGAAATTTGTGTGATTTCCAGTCTGGAATCTTATAAATAAAGCTTCAATGACCCGTCCTGTACATGTCCCTGTGGGGACATATCTTCATTTCTTTTGGATAAATATTTGGATGTGGAATTGCTGGATCATATGTTAAGTATATGTTGAAATTTATTAGAAAATGCCAATTTGTTTTACAGAATTATTGTACCATTTTACACACATAACAGCATGTATGAGTGAGCCAGTTGCTTTGCATCTTTGCCAGCACTATTGTATTGTCAGCATTTCTTAAAATTTTATCTATTTCAGGGATATATAGTGTTCTCTTGTGTTTTTTATTTGTATTTCATCAGTGACTGTTAGTATTGAATATATTTTTATTTGCTTTCTGGATGTTACTATATATTCTTTCCTGAAGTGTCTGTTCAAATCTTCTCCATATGTTTATATTAGATTATTTGTTTTATTGATTCATAAAGCTTCTTTACATATTCTGGATATAAGTAGTCTGTCATATATATTTTCTTTTGTATTGTGTCTAGTCTTAATATATTCTGAACAGTTTCTTTGGAAGAACAGTGTTTTGAACTTTATAAAGCCAAATATATCAACTCAGTCTGTGGAATACCTATAAAGGTGGAAGCTACTGTTACTAGATTTTGTCTAGGTTCTTGACTACACCGCAGAAATGAATTTTAAGAGCAAATCACTTTGATTAGGCCAGTAACTTATTAAGGTAGGGAGAAAGAGAAATGGGAGAAAATAACAGATCATAGGTCCCCAGTAGAGAGTAAGGGGTTGAAAAGTGGTAAAGAGGGCTGATTTATGGACTACAATTTCCCATTATAGATTACAAATGCCCAGGGTTTACTTATGTGTTGATCCATGCAGGGGGGACACGGCGAGAGCAGGATGCAGAAGGCAAGAGAGACAGAGAGGCTTTTGTACCTGCTTTTTAAACCATTAATTATTCCTCCCCTTTGCTAATGGCATAGGAGGAGTCCCAGCTGTTTTCTGTTTTGATTCATTACCCCACCTGTCAATCCCCCAGGAGGGTCCAATGATAATATCCCTGGAGAATATCCTGGGGCTTCTGCTCCAGAGAAATCTCATTACAGATGGTAGAAATTTCGAAATCTCACGAGGGTTTCAGCAGCCATCTAGGGGTATTGATATCCTTGTGGACTTCTTGCCAGGTTCCAGGTCCGTCTATTGATTCCCTATTTTACCAAGCACCTTCACTACCAGATGAGAATAATGGAATCACCAGGGGCAGGAGTCCGACCAGTCATGTACAGTACCATGGAATCTTATTTACCTTATACTATTTTTAAAGTATTCTCTTCAAAACAATTACAAATATGTACAACAACCACATCAATAAGTAAGTCTGTTAATGTACTGAATTTCACTTTATTTAACAATTTAAATTATAGAAAAAGTACAAAAGACAAGTTATGGAAACATTCTTATTAATTCTTAATCACTTTTGCCATTTGACTATACATTCAATCTATTTCTTTCCATGCTGATTTATTTGAAAAACAGAACATATTTCTGGTCACTCATTTATGTATTTAATAAAAATGTACTTAGCACAAATTATGTGTCAATGAGATGTCAGAAAGTATCAGAGTGTGAAATCAGACTTACTTGAATCTGAGATCTTAAGAAGTATCAGGCCTTATGAATAATTTCATGCATACACAGATAAAGCAATGAGGGATCTGGGACTGACAACCATGCTGCCCAGTCTTTTCTTCCTACGTCTGGGTATGGACTATCCCAGATTAACATATGAATTCCTCAGTAATGTCTATGGACACATTACTCACGCAGAAGCAAGCCATTTAGGTCACAAAACATGTCCAGTTTATATCAACTACTTACATAGTTTTCAGGCTATTTTCCAAGAAGCTATGCTTTAAAAATTTGTGAATTTCTGACATAAGCAATCTAACACAAACTAGAAATATCATGCTAAAAAGACCCCTAGATAAGGAGACTCCTGTTATCAAATAGCATTGCCAGGTTAGGATGTTGGTCTTTATCATTTTAGGAGATTTGACCAGGTTACCTCTTTTCTTTCCTGGAGGCATCTCTTGGTGAATTAGGGGGAATAAACTTCAGGCCTGATGCTAACCAATTCCTCCATAGTCAATCACTGGATAGGGCTCAGGAATACAGTGTAAGCAAAACAGAGCTATTGCATTATAACAGCTGCAATTACTTTATGCATAGCCCCTATACTGAGAAACTATTTCACATAAATTTTATCATTCAGCCATAGCATTATCCCCATATTATAGATAAAGAAATTGAGGCCTAGATTATTTAAGTAAATTGTGCAAGTTCACAAGACCAAAATGTGATAGTCAGGAGTTAAACCAAAACCTACATCCTGAATCACACTACATTTTCCAAGTTTGTGGAAGAGATAGAGATATATAAATCAATTATTCAAATGATATTGTGTAAGATCCAGAAGATATATCCTACTTTCATTAATTCATCAAACACATACACACACACAAATATATATGTTATATACACATATAAGCATACATATATGTATGTATGTACATTACATGTAATATATATATTATAGAAAAGAGTGAATATGTGAAACTTTCTTATATCTTGACAAGTCATGTTAATTTTATGCAAATATAATGTTTATATAATTTACATCTTAAAAATTGATTTGAAAGACATAAATTTTGAAAATAACAAAGTTCTTTAAATTGCTAATTTATTGTTTTTTTATTAATACTGTCTTTTTAATATAACACTTTAAAAGACAACTTTATTTTTTTTTCTTTTAGAATTCCAAAATTTTTTAAAAATGAAAAATTGTATGGAAATGTATTTAATCTCCTCTATTAATAAACACAAATGAATAAACAACATCATGTAAGCCCTACAGGTATATTTTCAATGTAGCTGAAGAGAAAGGTGGATCAGGATCATATGTTATCTTGGACATGACACGAAAGTGTTAATTAAACAAAGGTTATGCTATAGTGCTAGTATTTGCCTTTCTAAATAATAACCATTCTAAGGTATTAATATTCTCTTGACAGACATGATGACTTTTGCATTACAGAAACTGATTCTATTTGCGGGTACACAATTTCCTCTATCGACCTGGAAAAGCATTATGTTGGGAAGTAATTTGTATGGTTCATGGGAAATAATAGAACTATTTTATTTGGATACTTCATAACAAATTATTAGCTTACCTTAAAAAAAGAAGAAAATATGGGCCTTTTCACAGAGTCTTGCTTCTCTTTAATCCATTAAAATCATTTAGAACTACAATTTAAATGCTGGAATAATTATTTAAGATAAAAAACTACCATAGATTATAAGTGATTTGCATAAGAAATACCTAAATTTAATTGGATGAAACAAAGAGCATGAACTCAAAGTCAGCAAGCAATAAAAATAAAGGCAAATCACACTTTAAATATTATTTCCCTAAATATAGAAAATTAGTGAAAACATACAAGTTTGTACACATCAAGAGGAAATACTTATCTTAAATATTTGGAACATTTGATATTTGAGAAAATATCTCATTAGAAAAAGTGACAAAGATAGTTCCAGCTGTCCTACCATGAAGTTACTTCTAAGTCAATATTATAAATAAATAAAATTTTAATATTTAAATTAAAATACACCTGTGTTACTAATATTTGAAAAAAGTGAATGACTCACCTTTCAAAAACTGAGCACTCACTTCGTCAAATGTTTTAAAGAAGCCACTTTTAAACCTGCAATTTATTAATAACATCAATTTAAAATATTTGTAAGGTAATCATTTTGAAATTGATGAGTGTGATGGTATATACATAGTATAATTTCATTCTTAAAAAAGAAATCTAATCAAGGTTACTGATTCTTTTTTCTTTGCTTAATGAAAAACATGTATAAGATAGCAACTACTTTGAAATTGATTGCACATTAGTCATATTAGTACCAGTGAGGGAGATCCCATATAGAAGTCAATGCAGCAAGAGCAGATGGGTCATGCGGGAAGTGCATGAAAGCTGTGAGCACCAGAAGAGTTGGCACAAGCTGTGTTTCAGAAAAGGAGGAATACTTAAAAGTGTTAGGTCAGTGACACTAAAGGCAGTGCTTAATTACTTCACTACTTTTCCCAGGGATGAAGCTCTGTGAAGGTGATTAATTTTAGGAACAATTTAAATAAGCAATGCTGTAAATATACAAAACCACATTTTACCGAGTATATGATGAGTCTGTGCATTTGTGTGTGTGTGTGTGTGTGTGTGTGTGTGTGAGAGAGAGAGAGAGAGAGAGAGAGAGAGAGAGAAAGTTCTATCTTTGATATTCCCTTCTATCCTAATTAGAAGAAATCTTAGAATCTTTGTGTCATCTCTTAGGAATATACATGCTGTGGCTTTGACAGCAAGAGCCTAATGCGAGGAAGAGACAAGCCTG
Source organism: Cabassous unicinctus (assembly GCA_029593785.1). NCBI lineage: Eukaryota > Metazoa > Chordata > Mammalia > Cingulata > Chlamyphoridae > Cabassous > Cabassous unicinctus. Next base: position 82,592 of record JAQZBX010001374.1, read on the forward strand.
AAAGGCAAAGATTTCCCCTGAGAGCTAGCATTTTCAGAACAAATTGGACAGCTGACAAATATTCAGTCTCCAAATCCCAGAAGATAGTTAAAATCAGTGATCTCAGGATGGCCAGAGAAAACAATTACCAAACCCTGACTTGGAACTCAAGATATTTATGTGGCTCTTTTCAAAGCCTTCTTAGGTGATTTTTTAAAAATCAATGTTTGCAGATTCTGTCAAGGTTTCTGAATTTGGCTGCTGAATAGACTCAAACACTTTTTTATGGAATAATATATTTTTCTAAAGTAGAACTGAATATAAATGGACATAAATATTCCAATCTAATATCAAAAAAATGAGAAAAGAATAAAGCTTGATTTGAACCAAATCTAAATATTATTTAGTATATGGTTTGCATAAAATATATATTTCAAATTGCTTATTCTTTTACATAGTTTCATTTTATTTTGTTTCCCTGAATTCTAGCAGCAACTTCCTTGGTCTTAATCAATAAATCTTTTCTATTTTATTAAAGTAGGAATGATTTTTCAAAAAATTATCTTAGTTTGGTACATGTTTCTCATTCTTCAAATAAAGGAGTTTGTCATTTTCCACTTACATTATATATCCAGATTTAAGAGCATACCAGAGAAAGAGTATAAAGAGTAAATATTTTAAAATATATATAAGATTTCCAGTAAGCTTGATATTCCTGGAAAAATTATACTAAATGACATCTTTAATTTTCATTCTAACATGGAAAAATGGTTAAAATTTGGAGCATTTTTATATTGCTTTAGTAAACATGATACTTATAAATTGGATAGACAGTATATTATAATTGCTAAGAGCACAGACTTGGAACAAGGCTATTTGGGTTAAACTCATAGTTTTACTTCATTTTGATTGTCTTTCTTCTAACAAGTTATTTAACAACTCTGTGTTTTCACTCATTTGTAAAATGGATATTATACCTTACAGGTTGCTGTGAGGAATAAATGAGTTAATGCATATGAAACATACTGCAGCCTGACTCCTATTAAGCACAGTCTGTTTACGGTTATCATTAGTCTGGGGTCATATCCAGCAACAAAAATGTTCATTTCCAGAAATGGAGCACATTTAATTTTCTAGGCATATTTTATAATAAGAATCCACAATAAAAATCATGGCAAAGTTTCCAAGAAAATGATTTATAGTCATTTCCTTACCATTCTCTCTGCATATGTATGCCACTCTTTGATCAATTTACGTTCTATAGCTGGATAACCAACTTTAACCAAATATCTGCTAATATATTATCCCCAAATTTTATTTAGGGTGTTCTCTCTTTCATTCTGAAGCCTTGCTAAATCCCTGCAAGATAAATTATTCCTCTCTTCCGAAGCTCCATAGTAAAGTTCACCTCTGTTATAACAAATATTGCATTCTGCTTGACATGTGTTTTGTCCTCACCCGGATCCTAAGCAATTATTCATCTTTATTCTTCATATTTTAGTGG